>PVLA01016312.1:0-21201 GCA_004027455.1 Hydrochoerus hydrochaeris
TGACAGCTACATCTAAATGATTCAGCCATCAGTCAATCTCTAACAGCTCTGATAGCACAAATTTTCTTGACTACAACTATTAAATGCTTCTGTAAAATGTGTATTTACTGGTGATGAGATATCAATTTTTGCATCACTACAGGTACATTTGAACTAGAAAGAAATAAGGAAAAAAACAAAGTTCAACAATTCCTTTGTGCATTCATTCTGTGGCAACTCTGCTTGCAAAACCATTCTAATACCACCAGCAAAGCAATGTGTTGTACCAGAACATTAAAATACAGAACCTGACTGTCTTTGTTCTCCCTGGTAACTTCAATAAGTATGTATTTCCATATCATTAATTTGTAGATATATTACAGAATTTCACTTTACACTAAGGCATGAGTATCTTGGCATAGTGCCACTGTTTTCAAAGAATTGCTCTAGGTGTCCCATGTAGCAGTAAATCCCAATGTCATAGAAAGGCCTTCCATAAATTTACACTTCATCAGGAAGGTCATGCAAAGAATAGGAGTTAAATACACACAAAAAGTGATTAATCTACTCTGCACATTTGTCAGCAGTGTCATCTCAAGAACATATCACTGTAACCCAACCAGTTCAGCAACTGTGTCCTCCCATGGTTGCACAATATTCCATTAAGAAAGCTAAATTCTTGCAGAAGCTCATTTTTCTACTTCTGCTGAAATGTAATGGCACTCAATGCCATCTTCATATAAGCCTTGTGGCAGCAAGGAATCTATGTCCTTCTAGACTTTTGCAAAAGTCTTTTTTCCAAAGTTGGCATAACAGAATGACACAAGAAGTGGCTTTAACAAAAGAAATGTATTTTCTTGTGATTCCAAAATATTCCAAAGTAGTCATAGCACAGTGCCACAAGTGGTGGCTTTAACCACAGAAATATATTTTCTTGAAATTTCACAGGCTATGTATCCAGGTATTTGCCATAGTGATTTCTTCTGAGACCAATCTGGAATCTTGCAACATTTGTATCTTTGAGAGAAAATGGAGTATGAGTAACTGTTTTTTTTGTTTTGATTGTTTTGTTGTGGTACCAGGGATTGAATCCAGTAACTGTTTGAAAAAGTCCCTTTAATGTAACATTAAAGAAAAGGACTGTGCTACTAGGCCCAAAAAGCTACTCCTAGGGTTTTGTCCTATACACTCTTCATTACATGAAGCAATGGAAATTTCCTCAGTCCCTTCTTTTCTGCATGAGAACCCAGACCACATGAAGTAGAGTAGGATGAAGTTTATTCATTACTATCTTTGGATGATTGTCATCTCCAATATATGTGTCATTGAGCAGTCATTTGACATCCAGAAATATTTGTTTCCTCATCTTTACAATGGGGATGTTTGTTGAGGTCTCAGTGGAACAAGCATTTTCATGCAAGTTATAAACGAAGGTAGGAGTTACTGGTCCACAGCTAATAAAATACCATAAAGATACCTTGAAGATACAGGTTTCTTAACACTCTCTGGCCTTCACATTGAGGTTTTTCCATTTATTTTTGTGGATGATAACCAGAACTGAACACAGGACTTCAAATTTGTCAGGCAGGCACTGTGCCATTGAGCTATACCCCTAGTCACTCACATTGAGGAAGCCTACTCTGGTGGCAGTAGAGAAGTGGAAGTCAACCCTTGCCTGTCTTCTGTAACTGAGAATAACTGGTCTATGCAGAAGGTGTTGTTGGTCTTGTCTCCCAAGCTGTTGGTCTAACAGTTGACTCTGGTGGAAGTAGTGAGCTGATAAACACTTCAGGGAAAGAGAAAGGCAGCTCATCCTTCTGGTGCAGATAGTTTTAGTTCATCCATTCCTATACCAACTTACATGGGTATCGAAAAGTCTGAGTTCCACATTCCTTCATTTGTATTACCTGTAACTGTCTCTTAACACTAAGCCATCTCTGTTCTCATGTGCATCTAGACAGTATACATGAGGCATGGAAAATACCAACTTTACAGAATAACTATGACTGGTCAACTAAGATTGGACAAATGGAAAACTTGTCAGAGACTTGCCTAACTGTTAGAGGAAGGTGATCACTGAGATACAGGGATATATATATATATATATATATATATATATATATATATATATATTATATATATAATCAGTCAGCTATCACTCCAGGGTAACAGACCAACATTATCACTCTGTACGCACTTGAGGTGATATAGCTTCTACAGCAGAAGCCCCCAAAAGACACCCCTCCCATTTAGTCATAGCTGCCTCAGGAAATGTGTACATGAACTGGACTGATGATGTTGGAAGGAAGATACAACCTCAGTATTAGCAGGACTAAGAGGTTTTCTGGTGTTGGAATTTTGTGAGGATTTCCATGGAGAAAATATCACTGCTGACTCAGGGATCATTGTAATTTAAGCAACACAAGTATGCAAAGAACAAATCTAAGCTATGTGTTGAGGTCTAAAGCTTGCTGATTTTCCACTGAGACCATAACCACTTGCTGTGAAAGGGTAAAACTACAGACTCAAGAATGGATTGTGCCTACGTGATATTGTCTTTCTTAAAAGGAGATGTTCAACAAGGTAATGCCCTCTTTCTGGGCTCCATCTAGACCCAGAGGTAAAAAAGGCAAAGAGAAACTGGTCCACCTTTGCACAATTACCATACATGACTAACTGTGATCACCACCTGTCTTGGAGATGCCACCATCTCCAAGGTGGTGGAAAAATGGACAAGGAAGCCAGGGTAAACCAGGAGAAGGCTCTGGCAATTTTTTCTGAGATCTAAAATCTGCCACTCCTCCTCCATCAGCTCATAGGAGTAAAGGCTTTTCTAAGATGTTCATGATCCCTAGGCTCTATTAGTCTTGGGCACCCTGACCTACACTTGCATGATATATGGATTGAATACAATCAAATCTGATGAGAGTTTCTTCTTTAAGTTTAACCAAAATCCTCCTCTCTAGTCCCTTTTTTCTCCTTTGGCATTGGTCTCAACTAAGAAAAAAGGCAGTTGAAGTAGCCAAAATTGAACAGTCTGGTCTCTAACTTCCACATCCTTGGGTGCTAAACATTTCTTCCCCTCTTTCCCTAGGAATGCCTAAAGCTCATAACCTTCTCTATTCATGCTATCACTTCTGCTCTGCTGAGTGCATGAACGCATGAGTTGAATACTGTGTGCAGAAGTAGCCAGGTGGTTATGCCTTTCTCCATAAGGACATCAGAGTACAAAAGTGCCACCTACATGAATCTGGGAGGTACTGGGAATCCAGGGATATTGGAACATAGAATAGCTTTATAGGTCCTTAAGCCTTTCTATGGTCTTAGGTGAGGATTTCTGGTTCATGACCAACTTTATTTAACTGTGAGACACAATTGTTTGCAAAACTTCTTTCAAGTGATCACTAGACAACAATAGAACAGTTTGCTCAAATGAAACTCTAACTGTAAAAATTGACAAAATAGACAATCAATTGAAATATGGAGGGGCTCAGAGGGTCAAATGAAAGCTCTCATGTCAGTCCTTTGGCTCCCATAGGTTTTATATCAACCAAGACAGAAATGCATTAATTCTGGATATTTGCACCCTTTGGGTATGTGCATGAATTCACACACATTCTTACTCTTAAATTCCTGCTTACATTTCCACCTTTCAAGCAGAAAAATGTTTACCAAAATTTCAGAAGTTTTGTGCCCAAGACACTTCAGAGAGAAAATATCTGTTCATCAAGGTAAAATACCTGGATCAGATGTGGGGTGAAAGTGAAAGAGAAAAGGAGATTATATTGGAAAAATTTCTAGGACAGATATAGTCCTTTTACTTCACATTGAAATTTTGTAATGTTCCAATTGTGTCTTTTGGAATTTAGGAAGATAGAGTTATTTATCCTTAATTAGGATGGAGACTGGAGGGCACACAAGGCTCTGATAATGTCATTGAGCTAGCCAGGAATTCTTGATAAATGGGTAGAACTAGTAGGTCTCTGGTGGTCCTGCTGGCCCTGCCTTCAGGAAAGTAGCTTCCTATGTGCTATTGGGTAGATGTGGTAAGACTGCCTTGTTCTGGAAACTTAACTTCACAATTTTTAGGAAATCAGGACATGTTTTTCTTCAGTGTTCACTAAGCCTCTGACAAGGACACCCTGCTTACAATAGTAATCCTGCTGAGATAGGTGATCAAACAGAAGCTCAGCTCTCAGCTCAGCTCTCAAGGAGTGCACTTGGGAATTATTTATAGGTGTTCTTTCCTCCTCCTCTCAGCTCTTTTGTACATGATGATGAGTCTTCAGATGCCTACTGCAATGCCCAGTTCACAGCAACATTATCTCTTTATGGATATGAGAACTGTTTTGTGGAATCATATATTCAATAGTGGATAGGAACTGATCAGATCTCAATTCCAGTTCTCAAGGGATTTCTTGCCCTGCCATTCATAGTTGACAACTTGGGATACCACATTCTAATTGGCAGACCAGAGGTTTGGAAGAAAGAACACCATTGGGTATTCAAAGGTGGATGGGAAGTGGTAGGCATGGCCTTAAATCTAGTGGGGCAGAGGTGCTGAGAGACCATAATAGGCAGGAGATTCTCAAACATGGTGTGTGAGAAATCACTCTATTCCATTGTAGAGGCATGACAGGGTACCTGGATGCTCCTCAAGAGCTCAAAGGTTGGAACTGTACTCAGGAGTGTTGATGTATTGCAGGGTAAAAACAGCTGACAGGAAGATCTGGCTTCTCTTGGAAGGCTCTGGAAAAGTCATTGACTTTCCTTAACCTCAGATTCCTCACATAGAGAAAGAAAAACTAAATGCTTTGTTCAGGCAGCATTGTGTGAAACTGAGTTCCAGGGAGATAAGGAAATTTGGTGTGCTTCTTCCTGGGTTTTCCTCAGAAGTGTGATAACAAGATTAATGATAATTATATGAAACTGAGTCCTCAAGAAAGGCTATGAGGTAGTTCTATGTTGAAATGAAAAAGTAAGTTCAGGATTGCCATGCCATAGCTGACTTACAATTGGCACATTGGAGCTGGGATTCAATCCTCAAGAACATTCAGGTGATAACAGGAATGTACTTGCTAACATGAGCCATAAATTGAAGTCTAGCTTGGGGACAGTGATATAACTGGGCATGGGGAGAAAAGTATCAATAAACTTGCCTGACACTGGCTTATGGGGATCTCTAACAAGGCCAACCTGGATAGCTCTGATGAGGCAACACTAGAAGAAGGTAAGTATTCTGTAGTAGGGAGAGTTCCAGAAGTCAGAGTTCAGAAGACCTTCCTTTTCTTCCTGCTGGATATTTCCAAAGCAAGAGAAGAGAACACCCATGTATTTCAACTTTTCTCTCCTTCCACCATGTTGCTGAAGATGGCTCCATAAGAGATGCCAGCGTAAGACTCTGAAAGGGTTAAGGCCATAGCAGATTTAGGGTAGAGGTGAAGATGGGCACCCCACATGTGATACAGATTAATCACTATCTTTGAAGCCATATCTGTAATCCCAGAACTCTGTGAGACTTAGGCAGATAAATCACAATTTAAAGTCCAGTTTGGGCAACTTAATGACTTGGCAAGACCCTGTCCCAAATAACACATTTTAAAAACTATTATGGTTTAGCTGAGTGGAAAGGCCTTGGTTTCAACACCCAGTGGCAAAACAAAAATTAGCATGGAAGTAATGAAGATTATTCAGTGTCATAGAAGACAGGAGTGTGAGAATTACATGGAGGTAATTTATTCACCCCGTGCTTCTAAGTAGAACCTCTGGGAGAGGACAGGACACAAGTTTGTAAAATTTCAGAACATTGTTACAGACCTTGAATGGGTATTAATGGACTAAATGTGGAGTTTGTATCATTCCCTTTTCTATGCTTTCTTGTATGGGTTTTAGAATTTGATTCTCAGAACTCTTGTAATACAGACATCATCCTTTCTTTGAAGTATTTTGTTAGGCTTGATGTTGAGTATTAGATACATCCTCAAAGAAGACAGCCCAAATTCCTACTGCTACAAAATATTACCTTGGAAAAAGCATAAACATTAATTGTACTAGCTAAATCAAATTCTTTAACATTTTTAAATTTGGAGAGATGAAGATACTTTCAAATTTGTTTTATAAGGCACACTGTAACCTAGTACCTAACCAAGATAAGAGCACTGTAAAAAAATTATAATCCAGTATTTCTTACAGATACATGTGCAAAAATTCCTATAAACAAAATGGCCAAAATACTATATAAACAAATTATTAACAAACTAAATCTGGCACTGTATTTACACAATATTTTATCTGAAAAACTGTTGTGTATTTCCATGATGCAATGATGTTTAAATACATTAAAATCAGTAAATGTGATGAACCACATTAAAAGAATAAAGGATGTGCTTATATCAACAGTTACTCAAGGAATACATGACACAATTAGTATACTTTTATGATAAATACTGTAAAATATTTGATATGAAGTTATGTAACTTGATGCAACAAAGATCATTATCACAAGCCTACAGCTGGCATCATACTCGGTGGTGAAAAGCTGAAAGTCTTTGTGTTAAGGTCAGAACAAGACAAGGGCAACTACTATGAACACTATTACCTGACATGACACTAAAAACCCAAGTCAATGTAGTGAAGCAAAAGCAAAAAAAAAGCCCAAACCCATCCATACTAAAAAAAATAAGAATATAAGTTGTTACTCTTTTCAGACATGATCAAAAGCTGTTAGAAACTGCTGAGACAGGTATGGCTATTGGGCTTCCTGGGTGAAGGACTGAGAGAGAGTGAGGGAAATAAGAGACAAAAATTGGACTCAGATGTAGCCCTTTCTCTCCTGATAGGAGGAAAGGAATTGTCCCCCACTGTAGGGGCATTTATTTAAACACTTAGCAACTTAATGTCAAATGACATTGCATTGCATAGTAATCTGCATGTATGGCAAACAAAGGGCCTGATTTGTAAGTCTCAGAGTCATTATTTCTGTGGCTTTCCTCAGGTGGTCTTTGTGCTCATCCTTGTGCTCAGCCTGGTTGACTGTATTCTGAAAGTACAATTAATTTCCAGCTTCAGCCGCTCCCTTCAAAAACTAAACAAAAAAAATTCAGTACTGGTACACTACACAAAGCAAGATATAAAGGCTAGTATTTCTTAACATACAATGAAAGAAAGAAATCAAGACAATTTCATTTTTAAGCTAAAAATCAAAATTAAAATATAGGCATATATTTAACCAAGTAAATGAAATATCAGTACATGGAAATTATAAAATATTGATAAAAGAAGATGAAAACCACATAGGAAAGTGGAAAATTATTGCAAGTTTATGAATTAGAAGACTTAACAAATCATTTTAATTTTACCAAAATGTTCATTATAAACAATGTGGTCCAGAGTTTCATTGAACTGTCTATCAAAATTCCAAAAGACATTTTTTAAAGAAACAGAAAAGTGTCATAAATTTCACATGGCATGCCACAAGGCTAAATAGCCAACACAATCATAAACAAAAATAACAAAGCTAGAGTCAGTACACTGACTTCTGAAAATCTACTAAAATTCTATAGTCTTCAAAACAGTATGATATTGCACAAAATCAGACACCAGCATTAATTAGATGAGACAGAGATTCCAAAAGTGACTCATGAATACACATTTGATTGGTTTTTCACAGATATGCAGTGAGGAAAGGACACTCTTCAAAAACCGGTGTTTAAAAACTGTATTCTTCCATGCAGAATAATGACATTGGAACTTTTCTCACACAATAAAAAAGATTAACCCAAAATGCATTAAAAACTTAAAACATGATACTTTAATTTATACAACTACTACATAAAATATAAGGGCTAAATTTGAAACATTAGCCTGAGCCATTATTAATTTGAAATCGATCTCAAAAGCAGAGTCAACTCATATGGTCATGAATTTGATTCCCAGTATTGATTAAAAAAAAGCAGAGGCAACTAAGGTAAAAATACACAAATGGAATTCACAAGCTAAAAGCTTATAAAGGATTAGTAATAAAATAAAACTTTAGAGAATATTTTCAAATCTTGCATTAATTTTGGGGCTGCAGCAGAAAGATCTGTGGTACCTGTGGCACCATGGAACTCTTCCAAAAGGAAGTCTATAGCTGGATGCAGCACCTTGACTTTGCCACTCCACAACTATAAGTCTCAATAAGACCATCTTCCTTATAATTCATGCAGCCTGTGATATTGTTTCATTAGCACCAAAAGCACACTAATAGTTTTACCTTTTTGAAAATTCATTTCTAATAGAAAGTTTCAGGACAGTCAGTACCTTAGCAATGCCAACATTATAAAGGGGAGGAGAGATTACAGTCAGGGAGAAACTATATCAGCTCATTTCCTGACATGTCTCTAAATTATACTAGAATAGTGTTGCCTTACCTGCAGTGTTTGCACACATGTAGACTTCCTGGCAAAATGGAATCTGAGCTCACAATTTATGTAAACTTTTGTCCCTTTCTCAGTGTACATCTTTGAAATAGGCTCTTGTTAACATCTCAGAAATGTGCAGCTGACTTAAATTGAGCTGTATTCTTCCCTTGCCAAAATGTGTATGAGTATCAACAAACAATGTGAAAGGACTAAAATTCACATTTAAATATGAAGTCAGGGACCAAAAAACCATCAAAGCAATTTAAATCTCAATTAACTTGAAATTATGCATGTACACTCACTACAAGCACATAAAGAAAACTTGGAAGATTAAACAGTTATTTACAGCATTTGGAGAACCTCCCTTGCACAGAAACACTGCCATAATTAGAAGAAATATCTCCAAGCCAAATTCACACTAAATAATTTTTCATTTAAGATACATCAGAGAAATAGGCATATGTGACAGACTTTATGGTTTGATGTGTCAATCTAAATAACCAGAGAGTCTTCATAAAAATGATATTTATTTTCAGTGACACAGCACTGCAATAAGACTGCATGCGCAGGCCAAGTGAGGTGGTGCACACCTATTATCTCAACACTCAGGAGGTTGAGGCAAGAGGATAATCATTAGTTTGGGGCAAGCTTGGGGTGCATAGTGATTTCAAGGCCAGCTTTAACTACACAGCAAGATGCTGCTTCAACATCACTCCCCAAAATACCTCACACACAATAAAACAAGTACTCATTCCAGGAAGTTGAGGCAAGTGAAAAGTTTAAAGACAAAAGGGAAAATTGCTCCTATGAGGGAGAATAACCTTCTTAGATACTATCAATTGGCCTTGAAGACCTGAGGAAGGAGTTAGTGTTAGTTCATCAGTGGAGGAGTGTTTGATGGACAAGTGTTCTGTCTAGAATGTCTTTCCTAATGTTTTGCAACCTTTTGCATGTTAATCTTTTTCAAGGAATGCCTGACAAGCATGCCAAGTATGATAAGTGTATGGATCCTTGGGTGCATGTAGACTGAAAAAATATTTTGGGACTCTTAGCAGCTCTGTGAGAATGTATTTATCTCATGTGGGTTCTGATGACACCACCACCCCCATTCATAACTTCCCAACCCTATGATCTGACAAGCGTGACATCATCTTGGAACTGGCTCTCACAGACATCTTAATTCAGCTATAGCCTAAATTTCAGTGGCACAGATTTATTCATTTTCTGAGCTGAAGTATGGTAGTAAGTTTAGGAATCAAGGTGAGTTTTTTGGGGGGAGTTAAGAATAGGGTTACACTTAGAATTAATACTGCAGGATATAGCTCCAGTTAGGGATACTATCAGGATCAAAAGCCATAGTCATATTTACTGTTAAGGTGTAAGTGTAAAGGTAAATTTAGTGATTAGGTTGATGTTAATATTCATTTCTAGAATCACAGTTAGGAGTAAGGTTAATGTTTAGGGTTTATGGTTAGTGTTCAGTTCTTTTTCATTCAGGTCAGGATTAGGAGTCAGAGTTGGTGTTTTTAGTGTTAGTGTAGGGTATTGTTAGTGTCATGGTGGGTAAGCATTAGAAATAGGTTTGGGGCTAGCCTTCATGTTTGCTTAGTTCCATTGCTTATTTTTACTGTTGTAGTGAGAATCAGTGGGTTATAAGGTTAGGCTTAATAAGTAAGCTATAGTTAATGGTTATTTTTTCTAATATGATTAGTCTTTGGGTAGGGTTAGGAGTACTGATAACTCTCAGGTTTAGATATATGGTAGGTGTACTGAGAAGATGAGATTTGTTGTGATGCTTGCAGTTCAGGATGGAAAATCAGATTCCACTACTTAGAAAAAAAGTTTCTGGAACCTAAAATATAGGATATATGGCATTTATCTTTAATTCCTTGAATTATTTGCACAAAATTAATTGCACAAAGTAGGATTTGGAAAAAGCACAACACATGTTCCAAGTCTGGCCATTTACTGGGACACATGTGGTATTCTTCTTCATTCTCTCAATGGTTGTTCTCTATGGGCAGGGCAGAGTTGAGCAGTTGTCAAGGAACTAAAATCTTCAGTCTATTACTAATTTCTCTACTGCCAAATATGTTAGTAAAATAATAATGCAGTTTTTGAAAAAATATACACAAAAGCAAATTTAGTAATATACACAAAAGTAAAAAAGTACAAGTAGAAAATTTTCAAACACAAACATAGGGATAAAAGTCTTATCCCAAAAGTGATGCAGTGTTGATGCAGCATAAATTCTAATAAATTAGATGTGTATTGTGATATTTAAAGGAGTGATAAAATAAGAAGAAAACAGAGGATTGTATCCAATACTGGAAAGTGCACAAATGCCATAGCAATTCAGACTAAGGTGGAAATGCATGAAAATAAGAAAAAAGACAGATGAGAAAAAACAAAACAAAAGCACAAAACAAGGCCAATAGCTCTATAAAGAATTTCTCTGGACTTAAAGGATGCAGAGTTCTGTTAAGAACATTATCAGAATGGTTCCTGTGAAATTAAACATTGAGTAGTTGGTTAGTAGCTTCTTGGATAAAATAATAATTCCTAGCCAAATATTTTTAAAAGAAATGAACTTCATATGTAAGTGAAATTTAAAAAAAAAATAAACAGAAATGTGGAAAACTTTCAAAATGGGGTAAAGGGTGCATCACAAATAGCATAATTAAAAATGCTGTCACAGGTATGTTGATATCTGTTGAAACAGAGTTTAAGAGCAAGACTGGGCACATACAAAGTATTACATTTAGTGAAAGAAGATCAATTTTTCACAAATGCACCATACCATATCCAAATTTCAGTGGATCTTAAACCTAAATTCCAGTCTTCAGTGGACCATAAACCTAAATGATATATAAAGGTAGTAAACTTATCAATGAAAATATAAAAAAAATCTGTGGCCATACATGAAGCAAAAATGTATTTGATAAAACACAAAAGTTTAGCAGTACATGTTTTGGTGTGAGAATGCCAGGACCACTGGATGCCAGAGCCTTAAGGTTCTGTGGTGAGGGCAGTAACCCTGCAGCTGGTGGCAGTGGCCTAATGTGGGTAGGAGGGAGGAAGGGCCTGTTTCATCCTGCACCAGGTGGAACTTCATTCTGGCTCCACCATGGATCCAGCTTGCTGCCTTTCCCTGGCCTTGTTCACTTGCACAGTTTCTTATGACTGTGGACACCATTGGGCATGAGCAGAGATGAATTTTATAAGTGGTCTTGGAAATACTATCAAATGGTTTAACCTTAAATAATTTACTAACCAACTTCTTAATGATTACCTCCACAGAAACCAGAGATCTGTAGCACTGACAAAAAAAAGCAGCACCAAAGATGAGTCTGAGCATCTCCACTTCACTATTGGCACCACTGTCCCCAATGTCTTTGAGCAAACAGCCACAGAGGAAATCAGAAAGAAATTGACATCATCATGTACAATCAGTGAAGACTGAGGCAAGATATATTGTGATATTTCAGTTGAAGGTCTGGCACAGGTTCATTTTCTGGGATCAGTTGGTAACTTATTTGTGGTTGTAGACTTGGGACAGGCCAAGCCATACTCCTTATCTAGGACAAGAAGTGCTTCACCAAGGCATTATCTGGAATTGGACATGTGAGACAAAACAAAATATAGTCTGAATGAATAACCAGGGTTCTTCATGCTACAGTTTACCTTCCAAAACAAATGCTTCAAGATTTTATTTATTGTTCCAAGCAAGAAGAGCAATGAGGGACATCTTGGTAATATGAAGAATGATGGTTAAAAGTTTTAGTACCTTCACACACTGGAACTGTCAGCATGGAAACCTTCCTTGGAAAGAATAATATTGACAGAGGTGTAGCCTGCAGTATTGAAAAAGAGACAACTAAGTTATTTTACTTTTTGTGGCTCTGAAGTGAGATTGTTGTCTTGACTTCTCTTGTTCATTGCATGTGTGAATACATGCCACTAATTTATATATTGGTTTTTGTCCTGGCACTTTACTCAGTCAGCTCTAATAGCTTTTTATCATGTCCAGAAAGAATGACAACTTACCTTCTGCAGGTTTCAGTCAGGATGATATTTCTTTCCTTTTCTTGCCCTACTGTTCTGACTAGCACTACATTGAGTAGCAGTAGGGAGGACGTGTATTGTTATTGTTTTCTGGAATTTAAGGTTAAGATTTTCAGTTTTCACCATTGAGTGTGTAAGCAGCTGTGTGCTATGGTAATGACCTTTGTTGGATTGACTTACATTTCCATGTCAAATTTGTTTTAAATATTTGTCATGCAAAGATTCTTATGGATTCCACATGTTCATTCTGCACTAGTTGAGATGATCATGAGGAAATTTTTACTTTGTTCCACTAATGTGCTGAATCACATTTCCTGTGAATGTATTTGTTATAGTTTTCTGGTGCAAAAAAGTAGCAGAATATACAAAAAAAAGTGGCCTTTTTATTTAAAGGACATGGAGAAGAGCCCACAACCAGCAATGGTTTGGCTTCTTTTTCTGCCCAGATATGGGGATGTCAGGTATATGTAACCTTTGACTGGATGTGGTGCTGGGGCCAGGCACTGATGACATGTGAGGAACTAATTGGAATTTTTTTGTGTACACCTGAAAGGAAGGAAGAAGTTGTAATTTGGGAAGAAGGAGGAAGTGATGGTTGGGTATACATCCTCAATTTGGCCTTCCACCATGTTGAACTACCACCATAATGTCCTGTAATTTATCCTAGGGCAAAACTCTTTCAGTATTCAGACATCCATTGCACCACAGGGAAAATTACACGATTACGGCAAGGATCCTGGTAATAAATTGCTGAATTTAGCTTGTTGATGTTGTGTTTAGAACTTTTGTGTGTACAATTATGAGGAATATTGGCTTATAATTTTCCCATACAACCTTGTCTTAGGAACTATGGTATATTATACCTTCTAAAATAATTTAGGAAATATTTTGTTTTCCCTAATTTTGATATAGTGTGATCAAGGTTTGGTCTAGCATACATAATTAACATTTATGCTTTTTCTCTGATGATATTCACTGTCAGTGGAAGTTTGTGTTGTGTTTTTTAAAGGATTTAACCCAACTATAATGATAAAACTCATTAAAGGAACACTGAACAAGCAGATGAGAAACTGGATTCTAAAACTCATGCAGGAGAGTATAGAACAGAGAGACAGGCAGACACTGTGTTTGCTACATGAAACCTCCCTCATGAGAAATCAACACAGAATATCTGAAACAAGAGAGCAGGAAACTCCACACAATGAGCTTCATTGAAGGATTTAAAATGGCCTTAGGGGTCTCTTGCTGGCTTCTGCCTTGCTGTTTGCAGCCACCATGAACTGCAGCCCTGCCATGCCATGCTGCCTTGGAGCCAAGTATGGACTGAAACCTCCAAAAACTTGTTGAACTGAGCAGAAGGCTGCATCAGGGGTAAGCTGCCCAGAGCCTCCACCATGGGCCCACCCTGCCTCCGGGAACTGAGAGGAAGCTTGCATCAGGCATAGGCTGCCCAGAACCTCCACCATGGGCCGGCCCTCCCACCTGGAACAGCAGAAGATCTCAGCAGTATCCAGTTAGAGTGAGAAAATTTGGAACTTTGCTCCCAGGTGGTGAACTTTGTACTACACCAGATTGACTGTATCAATGTGGTGAGTATACCCCTAAAACAGAGGTGTACAGGGGATAAATAGGGCAAGTAGTAAAACCCCCTCCAACTAACTGTAAGACTGGTGTGTCTGAAAAGAGTGTGTGATACCCTGCTACACATAGAAAACACCAGGCAGAGTGAAAATGACAAAACAGAAAAGCAAAATGCAGTCTCAAACATATAGTTCACCAGAAGCAAGTGTAGGAGACATTGAAATAGAGGACCCCAAAAGTAACACACTGGGAATCTCTGAAAAGATAGCCAGGGAAATAAAAAAACAACTGCATCAGGCTATAGAGGAAATCAAATTAGAAGTAGTCTCCCATGTAAAGATAGAAATAACAACTTTAGTAAAGGGGAGTTGTTGAATGCAGCTAAAGAAGAACTAGAGAAAAAGTACATGAGCATTGGAAACTGATTCAAACTTTGAATGAACAATATAGAAAACAAGCAGAATTCATGAAACAAACTCAAAGAGACATCTGAGAAACAAAAAATGGTATTGAAAGTGTGCAAAACTGCCTAAAGGAAGCTTAGGATAGGATTTTGGACCTTGAGGACAGGATCACAGTTATCAGGGAAGGATAGAACTTTTAAAAATAACAAAGCAGCATGAAATGACAATCCAGAAGCATCATGATGATGCCTAGAGCAACAATATAAGAATAATGGGCATTAGCGAAGATACAGGAGTCCAGGCAAATGACATACATAAAGTATTTAAAGAAATAATAGCAGAAAATTTCCCAAACATGAGGAAAGAATCTGATATGCAGATAAGTGAGGCATATAGAACACCAAACAGTCACAATCAACAAAAATCCATACCCAGACACATAATAATTAAGATCTCAGACATACAGCATAAAAATAGAATATTAAAAGCTGTCAGAGAAAAGACACAACTCCCCTATCAAGAAAAGCCCATTAGAATCATGGCAGACTTTTCAGCACAAACCCTCAAGTCAAGAAGACCTTGGAGTGGGGTATTTCAAGCCCTGAAACAAAACAATCTTCAACCCAAACTGATGTACCCAGCAAAACTTTCATTCAAACGTAATGGAGAAACAAGATACTTCCATGACAAAGAACAACTGAAGAAATTCATGTCCATCAAACCAACCCTAGAAAGAGTACTGAAGGACATACTAGACAGAGATAAAAATGACTACAATCCCCAATACAACAACAGAAAGAAACATCCAGGTAGGATAAGCAATTAAATAAAAGGAAAAGCAAAAAGAAACAACTGGAACATAACATGGCAAAGTCGAGCCAGTACATATCAGGGCTATCCATAAATATAAATGGCCTCAATTCACCTATAAAAAGAAATAGATTGACAGAATGGATCAAGAAACAGGACCCCACAATATGCTGTATACAGAGACACATCTGACCCAAAAAGAAATTCATAGATTAAAAGTCAAAGGATGGAAAACAGTATTCCATGAAACAGGAAGCCAGAAAAAGCAGGGGTATCTATTCTACTTGCAGACAACATGAACTTCAAACCTAAAATGATTAAAAGAGATAGAGAAGGTCACTACATACTTGTTAGTGGTAAAATTCAAGAGGAAGAACTAACAATTATAAATATATATGCACCAAATACAGGAGCACCCAACTATATAAGACAGATACTAATGGACATGAAAAACCAAATACACAAGAACACAATTAACAGGAGATTTTAACAGCTCATCATCACAAAGAGATAAATCAACTAGACAAAAAGTCAGCAAAGAAATAACAGAACTGCATCATACCTGTCAGCAATTGGACTTAGTAGATGTTTACAGAGTGTTCCACTCAACTGCATCAGAATACACATTCTCCTCAGCTGCACATGGGATGGTCTCCAAAATAGACCATATATTATGCCATAAAACATTCTTAAGTAAGTGCAAAGTTATTAAAATCATACCATGCATAATATCTGACCATAGTGCAATGAAATTGGAAATTAATGGCAAAAGAAATTGTAAAACCTATATAAATATATGGAACTTTAATAACAGCCTTTTGAACAACCAGTGGGCTGCAGATGAAATTAAAGAAGAAATAAAACAATAGCTACAATTCAATGAAAATATAGAAACAACAAACTATAATCTGTTGGATGCAATGAAAACAGTCTTAAGAGGCAAGTATATAGCAATAAACTTATATCAAGAAAACAGAATGAGCACAAATAAACAACCTAATGCTCCATCTCAGGCTTCTAGGAAAAGAAGAGCAAGCTAAACCCAAAGCTCATAGAAGAGAGGAAATTGTAAAGATTAGAGCAGAAATCAATGCAATTGAAAGTAAAAAAAAATACAAAGAATTAATGAATCAAAAAGCTGGTTTTTTGAGAGAATCAACAAAATTGACAAACCCCTAGCTAACCTTCTGAAGAGAAACAAAAAAACAAAAATTCATGCAACAAGAACTGAAAAGGGAGAAATTACTACAGATCCCATGGAAATTCAAAAGATCATGAATACCTACTTTCAAAATCTCTACTCACATAGAGTGTAAAACACAGAAGAAATGGACAGATTTCTAGAAACATATGAACTACCAAAGTTTAACCAAGAAGATATAGCAATTTTGAACAACCCAATATCAACTATTGAAATTGAAAATGTAATTAAAAACTTACCAACAAAGAAAAGTCCAGGTCCTGATGGATTCACAGCTGAATTCTACAAGAAATTTAGAGAAGATTTGATGCCAGTACTCCTTAAACTCTTCAATGAAATTGAGAAAAAAGCAATCCTCCCTTAATCATTCCTGGAAGCAAGTATTACTCTGACCCCAAAACCAGAGAAAGATGTAACCAAAAAAGAGAACTATAGGCCAATCTCACTAATGAACATTGATGCAAAGATTCTCAACAAAATACTGGCAAATAGAATGCAGCAAATCATCAAGAAGATTATACATCATGACCAAGTGGGGTTCATTCCAGAAATGCAGTGATGGTTTAACATACGCAAATCAATAAATGCAATACACCACATCAACAGAGCCAAAAACAAAAACCACATGGTCATCTCTATAGATGCAGAAAAAGCTTTTGACAAAGTCCAACACATGTTCATGATAAAAACCCTCCAGAAACTTGGAATACAAGGCATCTATCTCAACCTTATAAAAGCCATCTATGACAAACCAACAGCCAACATTATATTAAATAGACAAAAACTGAAAGCTTTCACTTTAAAATCAGGAACAAGTAAGGATGTCCACCATCACCACTCCTTTTCAACATAGTTCTGGAAACACTAGCCAGGGCAATCAGACAAGAGAGAAATAAAAGGAGTAAAGATAGGAAAGGAAGAAGCTAAATTATCACTATTTGCATATGACATGATACTCTACATAGAAGACCCAAAAAACTTCATTAAAAGGCTGCTAGAGGTAATAAACAAGTTCAGTAGTGTAGCTGGATACAAAGTCAATGCTCAAAAATCAATAGCATTTCTGTATACAAACAAAAAAACTCACTGAGAGAAATTATGGAAATATCACCCTTTACAATAACATCTAAAAAAATGAAATATTTAGGAATCAACCTAACTAAAAATGTAAAAGATCTATATGCTGACAATTATACTATGCTGCAAAAGGAGATTGAAGGGGATATTAGAAAATGGAAGGACATTCCTTGCTCTTGGTTAGGAAGAACCAACATTGTGAAAATGGCTATACTCCCAAAAGTGTTATACAGATTTAATGCAATCCCAATCAAAATACCATTGACATACCTCACAGATCTAGAGAAAACACCCCTAAAATTCATTTGGAAACAGAAGAAACCAAGAATAGCAAAGGCAATTCTAGGCAACAAAAGCAAGGCAGGAGGCATCTCAATTCCTGACTTGAAACAGTACGATAAAGCCACAGTAATAAAATCAGCTTGGTACTGGCAAAGAAATAAACCTAAGGATCAATGGAACATATTAGAAGATGCAAGCACAACTACAAAGACACTCAGCCACCTGATATTTGACAAAGGGGCTAAATATGTCCACTGGAAGAAGGATAGTCTCTTTAAAAAATGGTGTTGGAAAAATTGGCTCTCTACATGCCGAAGACTGAAACTAGATCCATGCATATCACCATGCACAGAACACTGTCATCTGCCTCAATCAGGGGACAATCCTAAAGAAGAGGAATTGTGAGGAGCAGGACAAACATGGAGGAGGACACACAATTGGAGGAGAAAGAGGAGCACAAGACAGTGGGCAGGAGGAGAAAGAGGAGAAACATATCAACCAGCATTTCCCAGCAAATGGAGAGAAGCAGGTAGAGCTGGACACCTCATCCTGGGTCAGGGCAGACAGACACTGAGCTCTTCTCCCTCTGGGTAAAGCTGCTTGTTCTGCAGGAGGTGGTTCTGTGCCTGGATAAAGGTTGCAGGTCCTGTCAAGGTGAGTTTAAGAGCACTACACAGAGCTGTGCTGAGGAGCCCACTGTGGGATCCCCATGCACCAAGAATGTAGCAGCCTCAGAAGAGGCCTGTTTTAAATGAAGGCCTGGGACGGCTGAGAAGGGGCAGGCATGGCAAGGAGCACACACTCATTGCCTGCAGCTCTTTCCCCAAAGATCCCACAGAGGGGCACCCTACACACACTGAGCAGCCTCCAGCTAAAGAGGCTGTGGCTGGGTCAACCTCAGAACCCCAGCAGCCTGAGAGTGAGAATTCCCACAGGGCCCTGGCCTGGGTCTTCACCTCTGCATAAAATGGTTTCCCTTTTGGAATGGGTACTGAGGAGGAGGAAACCATGGAACTCAGTCTGATCTAAAAAATGTCACCAGCAAATCCTGGAGCTGTGGGGCCAGGGTTCTGTGTGCTCTACTCCCCCATTCAGTCCCTGCCTCCCTATCCATCTCTCCTACCTGTCCTTCTGGTATCTCTAAAGAGCATGAAAAATTCCACAAATTTATTTTTCATTAAAATATTTTAATTCCAAGAATTCTTTTAAAAATCTAAAATGGAAAGAAAAAATATAAAGATATTTGAAATAAATAAAAAATAAATAAATAAAAATTTTAATGCTGTAAAATTTTAAATCTTTTGATATTAAATAGTAAAATAAGATAAACAATGAAAGTGAGTTTCAAAATACATAAATACACAGTGTTCATACTTGATATATTGGATGTTGTTCTCTTCATAGTAGTTATTCAGAATACAGGATGTGGGCATGCTATCTCATCTAAGCACCATTAGTACAAAACATTGTTCTCAAGGAACAATAAAAGCTCTCTGTGCAATTATCTTAAATATTTTCTTTCTTTCTTTCTTTCTTTCTTTCTTTCTTTCTTTCTTTCTTTCTTTCTTTCTTTCTTTCTTTCTTTCTTTCTTTCTTTTCTTCTTTCCCCTATCACAGTTTGAATTTTAAAACTGTTTATGGTTCTGAAGGACAGGAGGAGATGGGATGGGGTCCTGGTGGCCTGGTCCTGATGGTCCCCTGTACACTGATTTTCATTTGCTTGGAAATCAATGGATTCCATCAGCTTCCTGGCCTCCCAGGTTCCTGGATTAAAGGGCAAGGATCAGATGAGGAGCAGGGAGCAGATGTTGCCAGCAGAGGGTGCGCATTAGGATGCGCAGAGTCCCATGTCTGAGCTGGTCCAGCAGGACTGGATGGCATCTCCCTGCCTTGTCACCTGGATGCTGCTAGGGCATGCTGAGGGGACTGCCATGAAGGCTCCCCAGGCATCCTGTTCTAAATGGCAAAGGACTGGAGCCTGATCTGACAGTGGGGAGGGACACCAGGAGGTAATACCAAACACAGTACCCCAGTTACTGTATGGGGTAATTATGAGTGAGCTCTTCTAGAATCTCCTAGAAAATGAAGCTGATTCCCCCACAGAAATAATTATCTGGAAAAGTTGGCCAGATAAACAGAAAACTTTGAAACAAAAATCTTGGGCTCCAAAGGCTTCAGTGACCTTGGGACAGGTTACTCTTGCTAATTTATTCCTATGCAAATGTTGACCTGCCCACCCCTCCAGACTATACAGTTCAAGGCCAGTGGAAACTATGCAGTGAGATCCTGTCTCAAAACAGGAAAGGAAAACAAACAAAAACTATGTATTTGAAAAGTCAATAAAATTGATGACCTTTAAAAAAACAAACAAAAACTAACACTATATGCCTTGCAGGGCTGAAAAAGGTAAAATGGGGAAAAAAATTTAAAGCTACAGGAGAAAACACAGCTCCACTGTTAGAAATTTCTTTTGTAGAACTACCCATGCTAAAGTTAAGGACTTAGTGAGAATGAGTCCCTTCACTCAGTACAGAAATATCAGATTAGACAGGCATTCCATCTACCTGTTTAGGGTAAAACAGAAATTATTGTTATTTTAATTTATACTCATCATCAAAATATACATCTAAAATATCCCAACCAGGATCTAGATGTTCTGAAGCCAGAAGAAACATTTGTTACTCACTAGTTAAAGAGGTGGGTTTGAGCTGATTTGTACCCTATCCTTGGAAGGCTAGCAATATAATTTCAGAGTGGAAGAAAATCAATAGCTTTCCTGGCCATCTTACCATTTTGGTAAGAGTTTATACTGTAATTATACAACAGAAAGCACCTGGGCTCTATCCAGCCACAGAACTGATGATTCTGAGGAGCTAAACTAGCTGTTAAAGCCAGCTGTGCATTTTTCTTAGTGAGTTTGTCTTTCCTTAGGGCATATCCTTGCTAGCTGTTAAACTGATTCACTTTGTTCTCTATCTACCTCTGATAGGATTAGTTTTACATAGTGAATTTCTCTAATCTCAAAATCTCTTTTCTTCATGTAATCTAATGGCAATAGTCTCTTGTGCATTTGATAGTTATTTTACAGTAGAAACAACTTCTTGGCCTATTTATTTATTTTTGGATGGTGCTGGGATCAAACCCAAGGACTCCCCTGACCTTTTGGCAATGCTCTAACACTGAGCAACACTCTCAGCCTCCAGGCAGAAAACTGCCACACACAAAGCATCCCGCCTATCTGCTAAGGTAATTCCTCAAACTCTTGCTAGAAGTCCTTGCTTTGCTGTGCACACAACATGGATTATTTCAATTATTTCAATTTCCTTCCATTGCTTTTATTTTTCCCTAGAGCCTTTTATGTTCACAAAGCCTGAAATTCCAAATGCCCATTATGCCAATA
>PVLA01016313.1:0-21196 GCA_004027455.1 Hydrochoerus hydrochaeris
AATCTGCTTTAAGCAATCATTTTTCCTAAAATAAATTAAATGAAATTTAAAATTGGTTTCCTCAGGTAAGCCAACCACATGTAAAGTGCTCATGGTCCCTTTTGCATAAATAGATATATAACAGGCAAATAAAGATAATTTTGTCTCCTCTCAGGTAGAAGTAGCTTGGTTTGATGGTGATGTGTTGGTGGACAAAAAATGTGGTAGAGGACTAAGGTGGTAGTTTGGTGGCAGAGTGCTTGGGTGGCATGGGTGAGACCCTGGGTTTAATCCCTAGTATTGCCAAAAAAAAACCCATAAGAGCAAGAAAAAGAACATACTGATGTTTTATACTTGGCTGATTGTTTGAATGTAATTTAAAATAGCTAGAAAACATTCCAAGATCTAATGGCACAGTGAGTGGATTACTTTTCTCACTTTGCAAAGCAAATGTGTGGTTGGAGCACCTGCCTGGCAAGCACAAGGTCGTGAGTTCAATCCCAGGTACCAAATAAATAAATAAATAAATAAATAAAGTGAATGTGCTTTTTGACTTTTGCAGAGTTGAACAATGACTGTAATTGACAGAGTTGACTCTCCACACTCTTCAGCCTGTTGGAATCAGCCCGGCTGTTACAAGGCGGTCTCCCCTGGAGACGTGGATGCAGGCTTTGCCAGCTGGAGCATTCTGTCTTCATTAAGTGATGTTTCCCATCACACACTTTCTTTAGGACCAGTACCATGTGCTGCTTATTCAGATTCGGCTGTCCCTGGTAAATCAGAGCCATCACCACCAAAGGATCAAGGTACTATTAAGAAAAAAAGACTGCCAAAAACTCCTGTGTAAATGCTGTCAGTAGGTTGGTAGTTTCAGAGAGGGCCTTATTTTGTAAGAGGTAGTTCCACATGCTTGGCCAGAATTATATGATGGAAATTATTTTCCTTTAATTATTAAGTGCTCATTATTAATATAATGATATGGTATTAATATCATGACAGGGTATTACATTTTAGTTACTTAAATATGAATAGCTTCTTTTATTCCTAAATTTGTTCTCTATTCCCTCTCAAGCCAAAGCCTACTGAAATAATCATTAGTATCTCTTCAGTAGAGAAGCACCTATAGGCCATCTTTACCTCTGATAGCACCAAGAAATTTGCCATCCTTTGGAAAATCAGTTTTGCTGCTGTTGATTTTGAATGTTCCTAGTATAGTAAGTGGTTTCCTCACCAGTACCAACCATCAGGACTGAAACCGTGACATGGGCAGGCTCAGCCTGTGGGATGGGAATGATGGAGGTGGCACTGAATACATGCATCCAAAGCAACGTTCAAGAGAACTGGCTCACCTTATATATTCCATTGGTTGTGTGAAGTAGCTACTAAAATGTAATTGTAATGAACTCTCATGAAGTCTTCAGCCAGTGCTGACATTTACTAACTTGCTGCCAGAAACCCACTGTACAATTCTTCTTAAAAGTTAAAATGCAGTCAAATAGTCAATTTTCAGATATCTCTGGTTGTCCTATTTTTTTCAGTACTACAGTACCAGGGATTGAACCCAGGAAATGCTGAGCTATTTTTTTATTTCCAGACAAGATCTTGCTAAATTTCTAAGTTGCCCAGACTGGCCTGACACTTGCAGTCCTCCTGCCTCAGCCTCTTGAGTAGCTGGGATTACAGGCATGGACTATCATGGGTGGCTATGTAGTTTGTTGTCAGTCACTGAAAGTGACATCCATGTGGAGTCTGAACTTTGCATTTGTGGATATGTCTATAAAATTTCTCATAACTTGTAAACCTTTCCCACCTTTTATGTTTGAAATTTATTTACTGAAGAAACTAAATCATTAGTTTTTCCTGTTCTAGGTTCTGTCTTGCTAAATATCCCTTTCTAACCCGTGTTTCTGGCAGCCATAATAGGATTCAGAATGTCAACCAAGTATCATTATTTATTTGGCTTTAGACGCATACCCAGTTGTGTTTTTAAATCTTTGTTGTGTATTTTTCTATCCCCAGGTGACAGCCTTGCACTGCCACAGAAAATTCTTTTTCCCATGGAGATTTGTCTTAAGTGGCAGCAAACTCATGGAGTTGTCACTGGGCTTCACAATCTGGGCAACACCTGCTTTGCCAATGCAGCACTGCAGTGCTTGACATACACACCACCTCTCACCAATTACATGTTATCACACGAACACTAGGAGACATGTAAGTGTGGTGGACAGTGGTGTTTGTGGACTGTGGTATGCTAACTTACTCACTTTTCCCCCACTAAAATGAAAGGAGTTAAGTCAAGTTATGTGATCATTAAGAAGTTGGTTTATTCTTTTAGACCCCAGGATTTGTATTTAGCTTGCATAAGAAGCACAATGTATCTAATTTGACCTGGGTTCTGTATTTTAAAGGAAACTATTGTACCATCATTTAGCATTTCTAACCCCCTCCTTGTTTTCTATACTTGTTAAAAATGCTTTCATTTCATTTTTTCAGTGCTGGGGATTGAACCCAGGATGTCACACAGGTAAATGCCCTACCGCTGAGCCACACCCCCAGTTCTTACACTTGTTAAAAATGTGATGTGATGTTTGATATTAACACTTGGGACAAACAGGATTAAGAGATCCTCCCCCTCTGGCATTCCTTGGAAGGCTTCAGTCATTTCCCTGCTTATGAGCAGAGGAAAAGAGCTCTCACCACTGCCCCCAACCTCGTGGGGTTCCTGCAGGGCTTTCCTTTCAGCACTGGGGAGCTCCATGGGTAACCTGCAGGGCAGAAATCAGTTAAAACTTACCAACATGCCTTTAAATAGAAGCCAGCTCAGTTGACTGGTGAAACAGGATTTTTAGAATATCTGTTTTTGAGGTTTTTGATTCCTGCATATCCCAATTATCTGTCATCCTTTATAAATGAAGTCTCCCTGCTCTTTACTCTTGAGTTAATGCTCAGATTTGTGTGTGTGCTCTGGTGCTATTTGTCAGTGATCTGAATAAAACATACAAAAACCTCCTTAGTTTCTTCTTGCTTAATTCTTTACTAAATGGAGAATTTAAATGGATTATTTTACAGCTGTTTTTCCATCAAAGAGTAAATTAATAAAGTGTTTAGTAAGTACAGAAAAATTTAAGCCAAGAAAAATCACCTAGAATCTCCTCAGCTAAAGATACTTGCTATGCCAGGAAATTTTAAATTATAGAATAAATACTGCATTTGCCCTCAGTTTCTAAGTCCAAGATTCATTCCCCACAGACAGCTTTCCTATCACTTTTGTGCTTAATGAAAGCAGGGTGTGGTTGAAAACCTAGTATTGGCATCAGGATAGCAAGAGAAAGCTGTTTTGTTACAGTTAAACATTGTGCCTCCTCTGCCTCCTTCTCCTCCTCCTCCTTCTCCTGGTTGCTTTGTTTTTAGTTGTAATATTTTATTTTTAATTTTGGTGTCTGTGCAGTCCTTGCTGGAGTATAGAGATACATTTGATTTCTGCATCATGTTGATCTCTTATTCACTGTGACCTTGCTGAAGTCATTTATTAGTTTCAGTTTTTTGTTTTTTGGGGGAAGATTCCTTGAAATTTTCTACATGTCATGTGCTATTCAGGGCAGCTTTATACTTATACTTTCCTGGTTTGTCTACTTTATATATTTCCTTGTTTCATTTTATTTCACTGGCTGGAACTTCTAGCACTCTGTTGAATAAAATAGTGAGAAGAGACATCTCTGCTTCTTTTCTGATGTTAGGGGAAAACATCCAATTTGTTGTTTTCCATTCCTATTTTTCTCATTCTAATTTTTTTATCCTGAATGTATATTGATTTTTGTCAAATGATTTCTGCATCAAATTGATATGATCATGTGTTTTTTGTTTGTGTTTCTTTGGTTTTTAGAGACAGGGTTTTACTACACTGTTCAGGCTGGGCTTAAACTCACTCATAACACAGACTGGCCTCAAACTTACTGGTATTTCCTGCCTCACTCTCCCAAGTTCTGGGATTACAGACATGCACCACCATGCTAAGTGTGGTATCTCTTTAGCCTGTTAATACAGTGAATTACACTCATAGATTTTTTTTAATCCATACCAAGGATCAAACTCACAACTGCATGCTTGCAATCCAGGCACTTATGATGCTGAGCTAAATCCCCAGCCCACACTGATAGATTTTTGTATTACCTCTACATACCTGGAATAAACTCTGGTCATAATGTATAATTCTCTGTATAAATTGCCCAGTTTTGTTTATTAATAGGTCAGTAAATGTTTTACATCTCTACCCAAGAGATATTTTTTGTTTTTGTACTGTCTTTGCCTGGTTTTGGTGTCAGGGTAAAATTAGCTACATAATTTTGTAGCTAGTTGGGACACATTAGTTGCTTTTTTTTTCTTTCTTGTTTAGAAGAGATTTTATAGAATTGTTGTTAGTCCTTCTTAAAATGTTTAGAGTTCTCTAGTATGACTATCTGGGCTTGGAGTTTTCCTTCTTTGGGAGTTTTAAAATCATAAATTGGGACTGGGGATATAGCTCAGCAGCACAGTGCCTGCCTGGCAAGTGTGAAATTATGTTTGATCCTCAGTACAAAAAAACAAAATCATAAATTGAATTGTCTTAAGTATAGGCTTACTGAAAATATTTATTACATATTGGATGAGTGGTGGTAGTTGGCTTTTTTTTGTCTTTGTAGACGAGGTCTCACTTTAGTCCTGGCTGGTCTCAAACTCACAATGATCCCCCTGAGTCCTGAGATTACAGGCATATACCAACACACCAGGCTCTGTTTTTTTTTTTTTTTGAGTTTCATTTTTTTGAGGAATTGGTCCATTTCTTCTAAATTTATGTGTGTAAATTATACAAAGTATTTATTAGCCTTTCAGTGTTTTCAGGGCCCGTATTAACAATATCTCTAGTTTCATTCCTGATATTAGTAATTGTTATAAATTTCCCTTTTAGCACTGCTCTGTGTCCCCAAATTTTATGTTTATTCAATTCAGTATATTATAAAATTTTCCTTGAGTGGGGTCGTATGTGGTGGCTCAAGCCTTTATAATCACATATTGAATCCTGATTGATCCCAGTACTCAGGAGGCTGAGGCAGGAGGATCCCTGCCAGCCTGAACTACATAACAAAACCCTGTCTTTTTTCCTTGATACTTATTCTTTGATCTTTGTATGATTTAGACATCTTCAATGTCCATTTATTTAGACATTTTCTTATCTTTCTCTCATTGATGCTTATTTTTGATTCCATTTTGATTGGAAAAGACTTAAATATTTTGAGACCTCTGAAACAAATGTGTCTTTTGCTCTTGGATGGATGGAGTGTTCTATAAATGTTGATTACACTTGGTGGCTGAGAATATTGTTGGATTTTTCAATATATTTTATGATTTTCTGTTGAATTATTCAATGAGTCATTGACAGTAAAATGTTGAGGTTTCCATTTCTAAATGTAGATGTTCTTTGGTTACTTCTCAGTTTTGAGTTTGATTCATGTATTTTTCAGCTTTATTGTTTGGTACAAATACATTCAAGATTGCTATGTCTTTTTTCTTTTCTTCTTTCTTTTATTCCTTCTTTCTTTTTTATGGTGGTGCTGAGTATTGAACCCAGGGCCTTCACAGGCTAGGCAAGCATTTTGCCACTGAGCTGACCAGATCTTTTCAGATTCTGAAGCAGTCTTACTAAGTTGTCCTGGCAGGGCTCACATTTGTGATCCTCCTGCCTCAGCCTCCCAGTTAGTTGGAAGTACAGGCATGTACCAACACATCTTGCAAGATTTCTGTTTTCTTAATGGATTGTCCCTTAAATATGTAATGCACTAATTGCACCAAATATATACTGTCCCTCTCTCTGTCCATTTTGTCCATATGTATCATTTATTCATTCATTCATTTGGTATTGGAGATTGGACCCAGAGCCTTCCGTCTGCAGTCTAACTTTATCTGACATTAACAGAGACTTTTTGTTTTTGAGTAACAGTTGCATCTGCATCTTTTTCATACTTTTATATTCCAATTGTCTATAGCATTATATTTGAATTTGGTCTGTTATAGACAGCATATGATTGGATCAAAATCCACTTTTTCATTCTGTGTCATTCATTTGTACATTGCTGAGAATTGAATCCAGGGCCTTTGCACTAAGCTATGTCCCTAGTATGTTTTTCACTTTTCATTTTGAAACAGGGTCTTGCCAAGTTGTCCAGGCTGGGTATAAATTTGTGAATCTTCTGGATCAGCTCCTAAAGTGTAGGAATTACAGGTGTACACAGCACACACCACAGTTTTTAAATTGGTGCATTTAGAACATTAGAGGTAAGAGGATTAATGATGTACCAAGACATAGTGTGCTATTTTATGTTCTGCTTTTTTTGTTTGTTCTCTTTGTTTTTTCACTTTACCCACTGTGGGTTACTTGAATATTTTTTATAATTCCATTTTCATCTACTTGGTGTTCTTGAGGGAATGCCATGGTGATGTTCTAGGCATTGCATTATACATACATAATTTTTCAGTCAACTGGCATTGTCAATTTACCAGTTTGAATGAAGTTTAGAAGTGTTATCTTTTTTTGTCCCTTTACTCTCTCTTGAATTGTAATTGTTTTAAATACTTTTTTCTACTTACATTCAGAACCAAGTCAGAGTGTTACAATTTTTTTGAGGATGTTTTGGTTCTTGGTGTAGTGAAGGATTTTTCACTTGAAACCTGGGCATCTTTGCATTATATTATGGGACCCTGGGTCTTATCAAACTCGACTTTAGCCAGCTTTTCTGACACTGCTCAGGCAGAGGAACTAGGTTAGGCTGAGGTAGAAGTCCAGGTTCTCTACTCAGCCTCTCTTGACTCATAGAGGGACTTGGACCCTTGTTGCTGTGGGTGAGAGTGGAAGTTGCATTTGTGCAGGGTCCCCACTGATGCTGCAGTGGGAGTAGATTTGTTACTACATAGCAAGTCCTGACTGTGATGCTGAGGGATGGGGTAAGAGGGGACACCTCTGTGTTACTGGGTGAGGGTGGATGAGCCAGTTCCACATAGCTTCCCCTGTGTGGGGCTGGAGGGACTTACACCCACTGTGAGGAAAGTTCCAGCTCCTAATCCATCTCCCTTAGATCTGTGCCAGGAGGTGGGTTGGGTGCCTTAGAGCCTGGCAAGTGAAGTCCAGGGTCTCTACTTGGTGTCTACAGGTGTGGGTGGAGGTGAAGTCATAGCTGCTCTGCAGAATGTAGCTGTTCTTTTACATAATGGTCAGTCAGGAACAGCTTCATGTGGAGGAACAGCAGATTCTTTAAAAATACAATTAAGTGTATTTATAGGTCCTGGAGACGGGAGGCATCAGTGCTACCTAGGGCCATGTGGGAAAGACACCATAGTGGTCAAGAAGTCGAAGATAGGGATGAGAGGACAGCATGAGGGCAGAGCATTTCTTGAGGTTTCCACAGGCAAAGCAGGGCAGGGTTAATCATTGGTGCTGCTCATTTGAGTAGTTCTAGTGGGCTCTAAGCCACAGGCATGGTGCTTGGTAGCCTGGGACCTGGACATGGGATGATTAATGCACAGTAATACTGCCCAGTGGTGTACAGGCCAGACAGAGGGGGCATCGTTTTGGACTGTTAAATTTGCAGAACAAAGGTACACTCCTGGCTGAGCTGTTCCCTGTCTCCAAGAATTGGGGAGTGGGGGTGTCTTTCCAACCAGAAAAGCTTTTAAAAGTATCATAATATTCAGGGTGAGGGAGACGGTGCATATATACACACAGGAGATGGTGTAGAACAAGTTTTTCTAAGTTTGTCTGTCACACTAGGCTGCCCCTTCCTCACCCTCTGGTTGGATGGAACAGGCGGGCTTTCTGTGGGAGCTTTGTTCTGTGCACTTGTTGCTGTTTCCAGGCTGCAGTCTTCAGCCCCAAGATTGGAATATTTGAGGCAGAAAGAAAACTAGAGAAACTGCCACCATGACCTACTTGCTGGAGCCCCAAGGTCCCTAGTGTGTGTCTTTTTCTCTCTGCCTTTCAGAGTCTCTTTTAACTGTGATCCTTTAGGGGCCATAAACCATTGTAATATTCGGTATTGCTTTTACCCTTCAAGAGGCAATTTTCTTTTATTTTGTGGAAAAAAGTAAAATTTCATAACAAAATAGTAGGAGAATAACAATAGTTAATACATTAGGTGTTGTCTTTAAAATAGTTACTCAGAGTACCAGATATAGGCATAAAAAATTCTCCAATTGATATTAGCACAATGATATTAGTTCAGTGAACTAACAGAACCAGTAGTGTAACTAACTTGCATCCCCTCTTCCCTTCCTTCCTTCCTTTTTCTTTTCCCCCATCCTAGTTCTTTTTTCCATTTGAAACTTGTTGTTGTTGGTACTGGAGTTTGAATTCACAACTTTGCATTTGCCAAGCTGATGCTGCACCACTAAGCTCTGTCTCCAGCCTGTCCTTTTTCCTTTTGAAATTTTTATTCCTATTTCACAGTATCTCTTGTACATTTTAGGCTTTTTTTACTCTTTCAGTTTCTCACACCAGGGAGACAATGTGATGATTACACAAGCAAGATGGATTTATTTCATTTATGATCATGGTCTCTAGTTGCTTCCATTTACCTATAAAAGTGTCAAGTTTGTTCTTCTTTATGGCTGGGCTGAACATACAGTTCCAAGGAATTTGCTGTTGTTGCATATGGCAGAAGAAATGGGGAAAATCACTTCTTTTTTATTTTCCCAGATATGAAAATATCATCTTTATGAAAGATGCTGACATCTTATTTTTCTTTAAATATTTGAAAGATGTTACTGCATGATGTGCTGGCCTGCACTTTCTGACAAGAAGTCTGCTGTCAGTTTTCCCTTCCCTTTGGAACGTTTTTTATCCAGAGTTGCTTTTATGATTTCATTGCTTGTCTTAAGCAGTTCTACTGAGAGTTTATTGAGGTTTTTAAATATGTGCATGTACAATTCCCATGAAATTGGGACAACTGTCAGTCATTTTAAAAAAATTTCACCGAATAAATTAACTTTTCATGTTTAAATTATTTGAACTTAAACAAATGTATAGCATCCATATAAACCACCACCTCACCTCAGTCAAAATACAAAATCATTCCATCACCCTAAAAATCTTCCTCTTGCTGTTATTTTGTAGGTAAGTATTTCTTGACATATTTGTTCCATCCCTTTACATTCAGACTGCAATTAAATGCATACCATGGACAATCTGAAATTGTCCCACAGCTCACTGATACATTTCCCTCTTGTTACTGTTATTTTACTTCTTTTTTTCTCTTGATGTATTATTATGGCTATCTTCTACCCAGATCTTCAAGTTCACTAATGTTTTCTTCTGCAGTGTCTAATCTGTTATTAATCCTCTAATGTATTTTTCATCTAATAGATTGTACTTAAATATTGTTGAGTTTTATTTTGGGATGTAGTGAACTAGAAATAGTTTGATACTTTCAAGGATTTTAAAACTTTATTAGATAAGTTCTGAAGCTTTTCTCTAGGCAGAACTTCTTGCTATTTGGGGCCAGGCAATTCTTTGCTATAAGGAGATATCTTGCTCTTTGAAGGATATTAAGTAGTGTACCTGGCCTCTAACCACTAGTTAACACCACTTAGCATGAACTAGGAATCACTTGTTAACATTTTTAAAAGACTGGTTTTAAAAAGAAGAAAAAATGCAAATAGAGACCATGACATGCAGCTAGGAAAACCAGAATGTTTACATAGAAATTTCTAACATTCTTTCACATTTGAAACTAATGATAGTACAAGAAAACATTTTTGTGACATCTCACTATGCAGTTTAGGCTGGCCCTAAACTCACTTTGTAGCTCAGGCTGGCTGTGAACTTGCAGTGATCCTCCTGCTTCAGCCTCCCAAGTGCTGGGATTACAGGTATGAGCCACCATGCCTGGCTAATAAAAAATTTCTTATTTTTCCAGCATTGAATCTCTAAATCCACAGCCTTTGAAGCTAGGAAAAGTATGAATCGATTTTGTGTGACAAGGGGAAATTTTCAACTCTCTGAGCCTTTTTTCCTCTCTTGTGAACTAGAGACAATACATACTATTTAGGGTTTTTTTTAGAGACTTAAGTGAAAATAAAAGTAGAGGAGTCAATGCATACACCTAGCAGCTGCTACTGTTATTTCATTTCAGGAATGTGCTCTTCATTTATGGTTTATCGTCTAGTTGTATTTTGCTCATGTGGGGCGTTGTCATCTGTCTTTCAGGTTGTGCAGAATGATTTTGCATGATGTGTATAATGCAAGATCATATTACCCAGGCACTTAATAATCCTGGGGATGTTATTAAACCCATGTTTGTCATCAATGAAATGCAGTGTAAGTATCCACCAGAGAAGTATTTTTAAGCAAGGTAGTCAAGGTGGTCTTTTCCTGAGATGAGGGCTAGTATGATTGCCTAAGGGTTCTCCTTACCTCAGTCTCTTGGCTAGCTGGGACTATGGGTATGCACTGCCATGCCTGGCTTTTAGCTTAATGGACTAGATGATTTTTTAAAAAGCCTAAAGTTTATTAAAAAATAAACTACAAGTATTTTATTGTACATGGATATGTGCTTTCTTTCTTTCTTTTTTCTTTTTTTGAGAGAGGGTCTTGCTATGTAGTACAGACTGCCCTTGAACTCACTTCTGTAACCGAGGCTGGCCTCAAACTCCAGGTGATGCTCCTGCCTCACTCTTCAGGGTGCTGAGGTTATAGGTGTGTGCAACCATACCCAGCTGGATATGTCTTTAATTGATAACAAATCTTTAGTAAAACATTCACTATATAAACTATTTTTGAAATTCTAGAGATGACAATATAATAAGACTGGGCCAGGTATATAGCTCAGTGGCACAGCGCCTGCCTGGAAGGACAAGGTCCTGAGTTGGATTCCTGTTACCCAAACAAACAAACAAACAAAGAAGAAGACCATAGTTTAACATGAGCAAATTTTAGATGATTTAAAATTCAGTTTGTTAATAATTTACAGAGGTTTTGCTCAGATAGTTGGATTTCTGTGCTGAGTAGTGTACTGTCCCACAGGTTTCTTTAACAGGTTTATATTTAGTTTTAATTTGGTAAATCAATCCTGTATTATACAGGAATTGTCAAAATAAAGGTAAATCTGCTTTTATAAAAAATTGATACTCAGAGTCTAACTAAATTTATGGACAAACTTCACTTTTTTCTATTTTAAATTTCTAAATAGGTTTCAGGAAATTTTCTTATGTATTTACTGTGTAGCCCAGGGTGGCCTCAAACTCCGAGATCCTCCTCCCTCAGCCTGAGATTACAAGCTCATTACATCAGGCTCTGTGTGCTTTTTGTATTCACTTTTACATTGTTTTAATTAGCCAAGTTGTAATAACAATGCTCACAAATAAAAAACTCTTTTCACTCAATCTAGTATCTACCTTGGGTAATTATAGAGATGCATAATCATATAACAATAAGTTACAATAATTTTGTCTTAAAATCTTCTAAAGACTAAAGATTAAATTGAACTATAGCATTATTGGTGGACCAGAATGGATGGTGCAGAAATCTTTAAAACATATTGGCAAAATTTTAGCTGGGACTGGTTTTGATTATTTTAATTACTTACACATTTATTTTTAGAAACACATATATAGCAGGCATGAGTAATAACCTAGTCATTAGGAAAGTGTCATTACTCTGAATGTGTACACACACACAGTTAAATCATGGAATTGCTATTTATATAGGTCAAAACTTGTAGGATATTGGCAATTTTAAATGATATAAGCTAGAGTACATTTATATATCTACACATATAAAACTCAGTGTCTAATAGGTTCTTTGCTATTAATACACTTGTGCTAGTGTTTTATTTATAATTTTTAAACATTCTTCCTTCTTGCAACTGCTGAGTCATTTAGAAGGATTGAAATGAGAATGTAATTTGTCCTGTGGTCATTAGTACGGGATTGAATAAGTTGGGTATTTGTGTCCTGCACAGGGTCTCTTATGGATTCGAGAGTCATATTTACGAGTGCACTAAGCTAACATTTTGGATGAACTTGTGTAGGTAGAATTTGGCTTTATTCATGTGGAATTGTATTAACTCGATCAAGAGTCATTCTGTGGCTGCTCCTGGGCTCGGGAACTGCAGCTCCCAGGGGCTCTTGGTGAAAGTGCCTGGTGCTTGAGTGAGTGCTACTTTCTCATTCAGTGTAATTATTTTGGGTTTTCTGAGCCACATAAGATGTAACTTTGCAGCCTTGGCATTTAATGTGTAATGATAAAGCCTTGTCTTTACTTAAAATTTATAGGCATAGCCAGCCACTTCCAAATTGGTGAGCAGGAAGATGCCCATGAGTTTCTTCAGTACATGGTTGGCACCATGCAGCAAGCGTGCCTAACTGGCAGCAGCAAGTGAGCACACAGCATTTCTTCAGTTTGCACCTCTGGCTTATTATGTTTGTTTGGCCTTTTGTGTTGAAAATACACAGATCTGTTTGCTTCACCCTTTGGCTTTGCATTGCCTCTTCCCCACCTGATTTACATTATTTTCTGTGTGCTACCAGGGATGGAAATCACAACCTTGCACTTACCAGGCAAGCACTTGGGCTGCTGAGCTAAATCCCCAGCTCCAATTTGCACTATTTTAAAATGACTAAAATTTAAAAAGATGTGCTTACTATCACAATTGGAATTTCTTCAATTATAGATGTCAGGAAATGAACATTGCTTTCGCTATTGTTTAATTTCCATGTGTGCACAACCTGGCAGGTCCAAAAGTACCTGTTTCTCCTAATTGTGCTATTTTCTCTGTTGACCTCCAGCCTAATAAATGTTTCCTGCCTGATCTCTCTCTCTCTCTCTCTCTGTCTCTCTCTGTCTCTCTCTGTCTCTGTCAGCTGCCAGTTTCTATGGCTTCTCCTAAACTCTAAATGCAGAGCCAAGATAAAGATGGGTGAGACCTTATGTAACATTACTAACCCACCTGCTCCTGCCCCCACCCCCGGTACAGACAACTCCCTTTGCATTCCTCTCACTGTCCAGGGCTTCATGGGCTGGATAATGATGGACTCTGCCTTCCCTACCTTCCCCAAGCCCCACATGGGGCCACAAGGCTGCTGAGGGCGTCTTCCTCCTGCCACTTTGCTTGAGAGCCAAATTCCTGCCTTGATTTCAGAGTTCCTTCATAATTTAGCTCCTTCCATCCTCCTCCCCAAATCGTCACTGTGCCCCACCAGGCAGAGCCAATCTCTGACACCACACAGATGGATTTTTTATTTTCTGTGGCTCTCCTCTCTGAATTCTTGTTCTTTTATAAATGTATATGCTTTTAAAATCTAGTCATAGCACCCAAAATTTTGCACAATTCTTACATCACTGTTTTGTCTTTTTCAGATTAGATAGACACACCCAGGCCACCACACTAATTTACCAGGTGTTTGGGGGATACCTGAGATCTAGAGGTGAGTTTTTGTTCACAAGTCTAAAAAGTGGCACACGCATGTTGTATTAGAATGAAAACTATAGAAACAAGGAAAAGTAGAGACTCCCTCCTCCTCCCTGGAGGCAGCCCCGGTACCAGTTCCTAGTCTATCCTTCTGGTAGTTTCTTATTCATCAACACATTGAGAGCCAACTGTAGAATAGTTTTGTTTTTGCCTTAACATGAGTAGTAATCTTTCTGAACACCTATAGTTCTAACAGGCTGTTTCACAGCTGCAGTGGTGCCCACTTGTTTTACTGTCCTGTCGATGGATACTTAGCTTTCTATTCTCTTGTCACCATCAGCACCTTATTTGAACAGCACCTGTGTATTCACACTTTTGTGTCTATGTAAAAATGTGCATGATAAACTCCTAGTATTAGAACTTCTTTATTTTTTCCAGCCCAAAAGGGCAAGTATTAGAATTTAAATCCTAAGCTGTATTTTAAATTTTAATACTGACATACTGTCTCTTTAAGAGATCATACCAGTTTATATTCTACCCAGTAGTGTACAAGGGGCCAAATTCATAAGATCTTTTCCTACACTGTGTATGAGATTAACTTTTTTCCCAGTGTAGTGGGAGAAAAGTTATACTTTTACTTTGAAATAGTATTTGTATTCTGTAATTTCAGTACTTCAGGCTGTCATAATAATTACACTTTGCTTATCTTTTATTTTTGTTTCAGTCCAATGCTTGAATCACAAGGGTGTTTCAGATATCTTTGATCCATTTCTGGATATCACCTTGGAGATAAAGGTAAACTTAATAATTTTTAGGGTGGTCAAGTTTTAAATCTTTATTATTCTTTGACCTTTCACTTAAGTAAATCTTAATAAAACCAGGGTTTTAGCCAGGTTTGGTGACATCTGCCTGGAATCCCAGCACATTGGAGGCTCAGGCAGAAGGAGCATAGTGAGTTTGAGGCCAGTCTTAGCTATGTAGTAAAACCCTACCTCAAAAAAGGAAAGAAAAAATAAAACTAGTGTATTTCTTTTTCTTCTTTCTTTCTTTCTTTTCCTCCAACTTTTTGAGATAGTCTCACTATGTAGTCCAGGCTAATCTTGAACTTACTTTGTAGCCCAGATTGGCCTCAAATTTGTGGCAATCCTCCTGCCTCAGTCTTACAAGTGCTGGGATTACAGGCACATGGCACCATACTTGTCTATAAAACCAGGTTTTTGAAGCTTATATTAGCAACCCTTAGGTGGTTCTTATTCTTTAGAAACTGTTTTAACATCTTTAATTTTCTGTACTACATTTTTGTTATTTTTGAGCTTTTATTTTTCTGATTATAAGTGTAATGCATGCTTATGATGAACAAGACAAATATTACAGATATATGTAAAGTCTTCCATTCAAGATTAATGCTCTTAGTCATTTGATATACACTGCACCAGAATAGATTAAAGACTTTTTATAAAAATAAGATTATGAACTGGGCACAATTATGCATGTATATAATCCCAGGACTCTGGGAGACTCAAACAGGCAGATCACAAGTTTGAACCCAAACTGGGCTACTTAGTTACACTTGTTTGAAATAAAAATAAGGAAAGGGTTGGGAAGTTAGCTCAGTATGAAAACCCTGGGACAGATCCCCACAATTTCAAAAAGAGAAAAAAAGAAACTAGACCTTTGTCTACCACCATGCACTAAAGTCAAAATGGATCAAAGATTTAAATATTAAAACAGAAACACTAAATCTACTGCAAGAGAAAATAGGTAGAAATCTTGAAGACATACATGTTGGCAACACTTCAAAAACAAAACCAAGACTTCTTGGGAAACACTACAAGGAATAAAAAAATGCTATCTAATCTTATTAAAAAGTCTTTGCACAGCAAAAGAAATCACCAACAGAGTGAAAATACAACTTACAGAGTGGGAAAAAAAACTATAGTCAGCTGTCCCTCAGACAAAGACATATATCTAAAATATATAAAGAATTTAAAAAATTGGACCTCCAAATTCAAAGACCTAATCCAAAAATTGACATCTGAGATGAATACACATATCTTAGATGAAGAAATATAAATAGGAAATAAATACATGAAAAAATGTTCAGCATCATTTGTCATTTGAGAGATGCAAATTAAAACAACACTGAGATTGCATCTCACTCCAGAGAAAATGGCCATCATCAAGAAACCAGCCAGTAACAAATGCTGGCAGGGCTGTGGAGAAAAAGGAACTCTTCTCCACCGTTGGTGGGAGTGCAGACGGTGTAACCACTGTGGAAATCAGTGTGAAGGTTACTCATAAAACTAGGACTAGAAGGTCCCATTCAACCCAGCTACTCTTCTTCGGGGTATCTCCCCAGGAGAATTAAAAATGTCATAGCGCAGTGATATACATGCACCCGTGTTTATAGCAGCACAATTTTGTTTCCAAATTTATAATAGCTAAATTATTATAAATAATAATTTATAATTTCCAAATTTATAATAGCTAAATTATTGAGACTTTTATAGGTAAATGGATACAACATGAGTGAAATAAATCAGACCCACAAAGAAAACATCATATTGTCTCCCTAGTGAGAGAAACTGAAAGAGTAAGACCCAAAATATACACCAGATATTGTGAAATGGGAAGAAACTGTTTGAAAGGAAAGAGAAGATGTGATGGGGGAAAGGAGAAAAGATGGAAGAGTAAAGGGGAAAATATATACACACAGATACAAGATAGTTAAGATAGTTACACTACTAATTTCTCTTAGTTCACTGAAAAGACAGGTTTGTGTTTGTGCTACTTGATCAGTTTTTCATGTCTGTATCTTGTAATCTGAGCAGTTACTGTGAAGATGACAACAAGCAATGTATTAATCACTGTTATCTCCTGTTGTCTTGTTTGGAACTTTGTATCACTGTTTTTATTTATTTTTCTCCTTAAAATAATTTTTTAAAAAGACAATTTTTAAAAAGCAATTATGCCTTTGTCTTTTTGTCCACTTGCTGTTTCCATCTCCATCTACCTGGAGACCTTCCTCATCAGCATGTTTGGGCAGCTGGTGGCGGTCCAGTAGGTGGACATAGCTCCTTGTTGATTTCCACTTTTACAGTATTCTAAATAAAGCTGCATGAGCCACCTCTTACATACTTTTGTTTACTTTAATCTGCTTGTTTTTAATTGGGGTGAGGGAAAAATTTGGGGGGGTGGCACTGGAGATTGAACCCAGGGCCCTCTGCCACTTAGCCACATTCCCAGTCCATTTATTTTTATTTTTATTTGTATTTATTTATTTTTGTGGTACCGGGGATCAAACTCATGACCTCATGCTTGCCAGGAGGGCAGGCGCTTATATCACTGAGCCAAATCCCTGGCCTCCTAGTCCATTTAAAAAAATTTTTTTTGAGATTGAATCTATTAATTTGCTCAGGCTGGACCCAACTTGCAATCCTCCTGCTTCAGTCTCCCAAGTAGCTGGGAGCTCAGCCACACCACACCCATAAAACATTGTTTTCATAAATTCTCATTTGTTTTTCTGAGTCTTCTGCTTGCTTGCTCTCCCTGTCTCTCAGAAAAACCATGACAGCATGCAGTGATGTGCTTTTGATGATTTTTCCCTCCCAGGGTGCTCATACTATTAACGAAGCATTGGAGAAGTTTGTGAAGCCGGAACAGCTGGATGGAGAAAACTGCTACCAGTGTAGCAAGTATGATGGTGGGGACTTTCAGTCCCTGATTTGGCCTCTCCAGTTGGGGTGACAGGGAGCCCTGGTTTTAAGGAGCGTGGCGTTTGAGTGTCCAGCTACATGGCCTTAGCTTCTGGTGCCACCTGTGCTCCAGAGGCCAGAACATGCAGCGCCTGGGTCTGCACTGTCTCGAGATGGGCAGCTCTGAGCCCCTGGGGAACTAGCCCTGCCACCCTGGATGCTCCAGTGCTGTGACTGCATCTGTTAAGCAGCATTTTCCGTGACTTCCTGTCAGACAAGCCTGGAGGGAGGGTGGGTCCTCTTCCCGGAAGAGTTGAGGATCTTTCTCGCAGTGGGTACCCATGTTGCGGGATAGTGTCTGCTGGCAACTCCTAACTTACTTTATTCAATGATACATTTCCCCAGCAGTCAAAGGAGTCTGTGTTATGCATTCCTGCTTTGTGTGTTTTAAGTAGATTTCCACTTTACAGTCAGGTGATACAGAAATCTCCATTAGAGTCTTTTATCATCAAGCATTCAGTACTGTGCTTTTATGGTCAAGCATTCAGTACTGGGGGAAGATGGTGCTTTTCTCACCAATACTCGAGATTTTTCCTGACACTTTTCATCTTTTCCTTTTGTATCTGGGTAGAGCCCTGCTTTCACAGAATTATACCAGCATAAAAAATCAATTTGTTTTCAGTTTTCTGAATTGAGTGAAGCTATTATTTTTTCCCTGCAGGACTGGGGGTTGAACTGAAGGCTTTGTGCATGCTCAGCAAGCACCCCACCTCTGAGCCACACCCCCAAATGAGTTAATGTGGTTTTCACATCATCAGTGCCCTGTGCATCCCTGTTTCAGAATTCTGCTTTTTTTCCTGTCATGCTACTAGGCAATTTCCTCAAGTTTTGGTTTGGTTTTGTTTTTTGAGACAAGGTCTCCCTTTGTAGTACAGGCTGGCCTAGAATGCATGGTGATCCTCCAGCCTCAGCCTCCCAAGTGCTAAGACTATAGGTGTGTGCCACCATGCCTGGCTACCCATAGTATTTTAAAACATTTTTACTGTTGGTTTGGAGAAGGTGATGTTCCTCATTTATTATCCTTGTGTTGGAATCTTAAATTAGGGTGTTTCAGAGAAATAGCAAGGGCAAGACTAAAACTTAAAAAAACTCACACATTTATCTTCTTAATCTTTTGTTTCTGTTTACTTCAAGGTGCAAAATCAAGGTTCCAGCTTCAAAGAAGTTCACCATACATGAGTCATCTACTGTTCTTATACTTTCTCTAAAACGTTTCTCAGATTCCACTGGTGGAAAAATTGCTAAGGTATATAGATGCTGTTACTAATAACCCTTTATGTGGAGCCACCACTAAGAGCTAGTAGCTATTAAGGATTACTAAATTATCTAGCTGAACAATTTTGTTGATTGGCTTTCTGAGCTTCTCTTGCATTGGAAAACAGAAAAAAGGTCAAAGAATTGAGTTAAGAGTTTAGTCTGTATGCTTCTGAGTACATGTGTTTTTACTGTGCTCTTGGGGGCTCCCCTGTCTAGTGATAAAATTGGGAACTCTTCCCTGTGTTTGGGCTCCATAGTCAGTTCTGGGGTATCCAAGGCAATGAGTAGCTACAGAGAGCTTGTACAGTTTGAAACCCAAAAAACACTTCCTCAATAAATCTTGCCTCTCTTTTATTTTCTTGTTTACTGTTTTCTGATTTTTCACTTAAACTAAATTTTCCTATTTTCTTCCTACTTACTAAAGGTTGAAAGTGGTCAGAAATTCAGCAACAAAGCTTGGCATGGTGCACTCAGGAAGCTAAGGCAGGAGGGTTAGGAGTTTGGGGCCATGCTGAACTATATAGCAAGTTTAAGGCCAACCTGGCCTATACTGTGAAGTCTCATTTCAAGAAACAAATAAAAAATGTGGTGATATAGAAGGGAAATAACTAATACATTCTTAAATTATTTGAAGTTGCTGGGCATGGAGATATATGCCTGTAATCCCAGCACTAGGGAGGCTGAGGCAGGAAGACTGCTGTAAGTTCAAGGTCAGCCTACACCACATAGTGATTTCAAGGCAGGCCTGAACTATGTAGTAAGACCCTGTATCAAAATACAAAAGTAACTAATTAAAATTAAAATAATTGCTGGTGACTGTCCAGAGTTATTTTGGGACTTTTGCATCTTGTGGATTTGCAGAATTCACTTAATGTGGATCCTTCCTTGTTTAAGGAAAATAAAGACTGAGAACACCTTAGCTACCCTTAGGTCAGGAGTCCTCCATGTGTCCTCTGAAATGTGACTCAGTGCACTGGGTTTCTTCTGGAGCATCACTGTGCTGTGTTGTGTGGGTCTCCTGGGATGCCATAAATACCCCACACCTGAACATGTGGGGCCTTCTGTGCCTTTAGAAGTGACAGTCTTTTCTCCTTTGTCCATTTCTGTTTAGGATGTGAAATATCGGGAGTATCTGGATGTTAGGCTATACATGTCACAAGCAAATGGAGAACCCATCATGTATGCTTTAAATGCAGTGCTGGTCCACACTGGATACAACTGCCATGTGTGCCATTACTTATGCGTGAAAACACTGCAGTTTACATCTGTTTCAAGTGTGTGCTGTGTATTTCACCAAGGCATCAAGGCATTTTGTAGGAAGAGTGTATTTTGCATTGGCTTCCTTTCGTTCCTATTAGGACGAATGTGAATATCACTTGTATAGCAGAGAAAACTAGGGAATTCCTGGAACATGCCCTTGCAAAACACTGCATTTTGGTTCTTTTTCAAGAGTGTGCTGTGATTTCACAACAAGAATCAAGGCAATTTGTTAGAGGCGTGTTGTGTTCATTGGCTTCCTTTCATTTTAAGTAGGACGAATGCGCACATCACTTGTTTCTCAGAAAAAACTAATGAATTCCAGGTACATGCTCTGTGAAAACACTGCAGTTTACATCTGTTTCAAGTGTGTGCTGTGTATTTTACCAAAGCATCAAGGCATTTTGTAGGAAGAGTGTTTATTGCATTGGCTTCCTTTCGTTCCTATTAGGACGAATGTGAATATCACTTGTATAGCAGAGAAAACTAGGGAATTCCTGGAACATGCCCTTTCAAAACACTGCATTTTGGTTCTATTTCAACAGTGTGCTGTGATTTCACAACAAGTATCAAGGCAATTTGTAGGAGGAGTGTTGTGTGCATTGGCTTCCATTCACTCTAATTAGGACGAATGCGCACATCACTTGTTTCTCAGAAAAAACTAATGAATTCCTGGTACATGCTCTGTGAAAACACTGCAGTTTACATCGGTTTCAAGTGTGTGCTGTGTATTTCACCAAGGCATCAAGGCATTTTGTAGGAAATGGGTTTTGTGCTTTGGCATCCTTTCGTTCCTATTAGGAAGAATGTGAATATCACTTGTATAGCAGGGAAAACTACGGAATTCCTGGAACAAGCCCTTTCAAAACACTGCATTTTGGTTCTATTTCAAGAGTGTGCTGTAATTTCACAACAAGTATCAAGGCAATATGTAGGAGGAGTGTTGTGTGCATTGGCTTCCATTCATTCTAATTAGAACCAAGGCACACATCACTTGTTTCTCAGAAAAAACTAATGAATTCCTGGTATAGGCTCTGTGAAAACACTGCAGTTTACATCTGTTTCAACTGTGTGCTGTGTATTTCACCAAGGCATCAATGCATTTTGTAGGAAGAGTGTATTTTGCATTGGCTTCCTTTCGTACCTATTAGGACGAATGTGAATCTCACGTGTATAGCAGAGAAAACTAGGGAATTCCTGGAACATGCCCTTGCAAAACACTGCATTTTGGTTCTATTTCAAGAGTGTGCTGTGATTTCACAACAAGTATCAAGGCAATTTGTAGGAGGCGTGTTGTGTGCATTGGCTTCCATTCATTCTAATTAGAACCAAGGCGTACATCACTTGTTTCTCAGAAAAAACTAATGAATTCCTGGTACATGCTCTGTGAAAACACTGCAGTTTACATCTGTTTCAAGGGTGTGCTGTGTATTTCACCAAGGCATCAAGGCATTTTGTAGGAAGAGTGTATTTTGCATTGGCTTCCTTTCGTTCCTATTAGGACGAATGTGAATA
>PVLA01016314.1:0-21193 GCA_004027455.1 Hydrochoerus hydrochaeris
TGCTTTCATTGCATCCCACAGATTACAGTATGTTGTTTCTATATTTTCATTGAATTGTAGGTATTGTTTTATTTCTTCTTTAATTTCATCTGTAGCCCACTGGTTGTTCAAAAGGCTGTTATTTAATTTCCATGTATTTATGTAGGTTTTACAATTTCTTTTGCCATTAATTTCCAATTTCAGTGCACTATGGTCAGATGTTATGCATGGTATGATTTCAATACCTTTGCATTTACTTAAGAATGTTTTATGGGATAATATATGGTCTATTTGGAGAATATCCCATGTGCAGCTGAGAAGAATGTGTATTCTGATGTGGTTGGGTGGAACACTCTGTAAACATCTACTAAGTCCAATTGCTCACAGGTATGATTCAGTTCTGTTATTTCTTTGCTGACTTTTTGTCTAGTTGATCTATCTCTTTGTGACAATGGGCTGTTAAGATCTCCTGCTATAATTGTGTTCTTGTGTATTTGGTTTTTCATGTCCATTAGTATCTGTCTTATATAGTTGGGTGCTCCTATATTTGGTGCTTATAGATTTATAATTGTTAGTTCTTTCTCTTGAATTTTTCCACTAACAAGTATGTATGACCTTTATCTCTTTTAATCATTTTAGGTTTGAAGTTCACATTGTCTGCAAATAGAATAGCTACCCCTGCTTTTTTCTGGGTTCCTCTTGCATGGAATACTCTTTTCTATCCTTTGACTTTTAATCGATGAGTTTCCTTTGGGGTCAGATGTGTTTCTTGTATACAGCATATTGTGTGATCCTGTTTCTTGATCCATTCTGTCAATCTATTTCTTTTTATAGGTGAATTGAGACCATTTATATTTATGGATATCACTGATATGTGCTGGCTCAGCTTTGCCATATTATGTTCCAGTTGTTTGCTTTTTGCTTTCCCCCTTATTTAATTGCTTATCCTAGCTGGTGGTTTCTTTCTGTTGTTGTTTTGGGGATTGTGGTCATTTTTACCTCTGTCTAGTATGTCTTTCAGTACTCTTTTTAGGGTTGGCTTGGTGGACATGAATTTCTTCAGTTGTTCTTTGTCATGGAAGTATCTTGTTTCTCCATTAAATATGAATGAAAGTTTTGCTGGGTACATCAGTCTGGGTTGAAAGTTGTTTTCTTTCAGAGCTTGAAATACCTCACTCCAAGCTCTTCTTGACTTGAGGATTTGTGCTGAAAAGTCTTCCATAATTCTAATGGGCTTTCCTTTATAGGTAAGTTGTGTCTTTTCTCTGACAGCTTTTAGTATTCTGTTTTTATGCTGTATGTCTAATATCTTAATTATTATGTGTCTGGGTGTGGATTTATGTTGATTGTGACTGTTTGGTGTTCTATATGCCTCACTTATCTGCATATTAGTTTCTTTCCCCATGTTTGGGAAATTTTCGGCTATTATTTCTGTAAATACTTTATATATGTCATTTGCCTGGACTCCTGTATCTTCACTAATGCCCATTATTCTTATATTGTTGCTCTTGGCATCATCATGAAGTTTCTGGAATGTCATTTCATGCTGCTTTGTTATTTTTAAAGTTCTATCCTTTCCTGATCACTAATTGTGATCCTGTCCTCAAGGTCTGAAATCCTATCCTCAGCTTCCTTTAGGCGGTTTTGCATGCTTTCAATAGAGTTTTTTGTTTCTTGGATGTCTCTTTGAGTTTGTTTCATGAATTCTGCTTGTTTTCTATATTGTTCATTCAAAGTTTCAATCAGTTTCCCATGCTCATGTACTTGTTTCTCTATTTCTTCTTTAGCTGCATTCAACAACTCCTTTACTAAAGTTGTTATTTCTTTCTTTACATGGGAGAGTACTTCTAATTTGATTTCCTCTATAGCCTGATGGAGTTGTTTTTTTATTTCACTCATTATCTTTTCAGAGATTCTCAGTGTGTTACTTTTGGGGTCCTCTATTTCAATGTCTTCTATACTTGCTTTTGATGAACTATATGTTTGAGACTGGATTTTGCTTTTTTGTTTTGTCATTTTCACTCTGCCTGATTTTTTCTATGTGTAGGAGGGGATCACAGACACTCTTTTCAGACTCACCAAAGTCTTATAGTTAGTTGGAGGGGGTTTTACTACTGACCCTATTTATCCACTGTACACCTCTATTTTAGGGGCTACTCACCAAACTGATGCAATTAATCTGCTGTAGTCCAAGGTTTGCCACCTGGGAGCAAAGTTCCAAATTTTTTCACACTAACTGGAGCCTGCTGAGGTCTTCTGATGTTCCAGGTGGGATGATGGGCCCAGCAGAAGCAGTCCAGGGAAGTTTTCAGTCTGGGGAGGGCTTCCAAGATGTTCCAGGTGGCAGGGTGCACCCACAGGGGAGGTTCCAGGCAGCTTATGCCTGAGGCGGGCTTCCTTGATGTTCCCAGTGGCAGGGCAGGCCCTCCGGGGAGGTTCCAGGCAGTTTACCCTTCAAGTAGGCTTCTGCTAAGTTCCCGGTGGCAGGGCGGGGCCACGGGGGATGTTCCAGGCAGCTTACCCCTGATGTAGGCTTCTGCAGGAATGTGTGTTTTGATATGGTTTGGTGGAACACTCTGTAAACATCTACTAAGTCCATTTGTTCACAGGTTTGATTCAGTTCTGTTATTTCTTTGCTGACTTTTTGTCTAGTTAATCTATCTTTTTGTGACAATGGGCTATTAAGGTCCCCTACTACAATTGTGTTATTGTGTATTTTGTTTTTCATATGTATTAGTACTTATATAGTTGGGTGCTCCTATAATTGGTGCTTACATATTTATGATTGTTAGTTCTTCCTCTTGAATTATTTCCCTAACAAGTATGTAGTGACTTTCTTTATCTCTTTTGATCATTTTTGGTTTGAAGTTTACATTCTTTGCAAACAGAATAGCTACCTCTGTTTTTTCCTGGGTTCCTGTCACATGGAATACTGTTTCCCATCCTTTGACTCTTAGTTTATGAATTTCCTTTTGAGTCAGATGTGTTTCCTGTATACAGCATATTGCTGGATCCTGTTTCTTGATCCATTCTGTCAACCTATTTCTTTTAAAAGGTGATTTGAGGCTATTAACATTGATGGATACAACTGATATATGCTGACTCTACTTTTATGTTATTTTCCTTCTGTTGGTTTCCTGCTGTTCCCACTTGTTTAATTGCTTACCCTGCCTTGCGGTTTGTTTCTGTTGCTGTTCTTGAAATGGTAGTCATTTTTATCTTTATCTGTATGTCTTTCAGTACTCTTTCTAGGCTTGGCTTGAATTTCTTCAATTGTTCTTTGTCATGGAAGTATCTTATTTCTCCATTAATTTTCAAAGCAAGTTTTGCAGGGTACATCAATTTGGGTTGAAAGTTGTTTTCTTTCAGGGCTTGAAACACTTCACTCCAAGCTTATATTGACATGTGGGTTTGTGCTGAGAAGTCTACCATGATTCTAATAGGCTTTCCTTGATAGTGGAATTTTATCTTTTCTCTAACAGCTTTTAATATTCTGTTTTTTTCACTGAATTTCTGGGATCTTAATTATTATATGTCAGGATGTAGATTTATTTTGGTTATGACTGTTTGGTGTTCTATATGCTTCACTTATCTGCACATCTGATTCTTTTCCCATGTTTGGAAAATTTTCTGCTATAACTTCTGCAAATAGTTTACTGATGTCATTTGCATTGACTCTTTCATCTTCATTGATGTCTGTTGGTCTCACATTATTTCTCTTTGCATCATCTTGAAGCTGTTGAATTGTCATTTTATACTGTGTTGTTATTTTTAAAAGTTCTTTCCTTTCATGATCACTAGCTGAGATCCTGTCTTCAATGTCCAAAATTCTATCCTCAGCTTCATTCAAAAGTTTTTGTCAGCTTTCAATAGAATTTTTTATTTCCTTGATATCTCCTTGAATTTATTTCATGCATTCTACTTCTTTTCTATACTGTTCATTCAAGGTTTCCATCATTTTCCCATGCTTCTGTACTTTTTTTTTTAAGTCTATGTCTTCTCTAGCTCTGCTGAGCAACTCCTTTATTAAGGCTGTCATTTCTTTCTTTACCTGAGAGATTATTTCTAATCTGATTTCCTCTATAGCTTCATGTATTTGTTTCTTTATTCCACTTGGTAGCTTTTCAGAAATTTCAGGTGTATGACTTCTAATGTCCTCTATTTCTATGTCTCCTGTGCTTGTTCTTGATGGGCTGAACATTTGAGATTACATTTTGCTTTTCTGTTTTGTCATTTTCACCTCTTAGGTTAATCTTTTGGTCTTTTCAATCTCACTAGTCTCAACTGTCCATCATGTGTGTCTTAGGGTCCTGCTGTTTGGTTGATGTTTGTCCAATTGCTGGATCTCACAATGTTGGGGAAGGGCCAGTCACTTGAACTTCTCCTGCAGAGCCTGTTGGGTGAGTCCTATATTCTGACTAGCCTAGGAGTATTGATGTAAATCAACTCTTAGTTCCTATTTTTACTAAGGCTTCAGGCTGTTCCCAGCCACCACATCTACCTGGCTATAGTGTGCACTTCAGCTGGGCCCCTTCCGTGTTCCTGGGTATCTTGTAGCCCTTTTGATTACCTCTGGGTTGGGGGAGGCCTTGTTGGCACTCTCCTCAACCCACCTGGTACTCTCTGTATGGAAGAAGTACTCACCCACACTCTTGCCAGACTCACCAAGGTCCTACATCTGAGGAGGAGTTCACTGCTGCTCCTGTTTACCCACTGAGGTCCTCTATTTGAGGGGAAACTCACCAAACTGTTGCAAGCCTACTGAGATGCTCTGTGTGGGTTAGGTGTTGCTGAGGTTCCCACCAGCCTACCAAGGTTCTGCAGGTGGTGGAAGGTTGCTAGTTGTCTGTGGGCTGCTGTGGTCTTTTGGGTGGGGGGTGAGGGAGACAGATTATTCCACTGACCCCTAGGTCTGTGGAGTGAAAATGGGGGCAGGTTTGTCTTTTTCACTGATGGAGTTCTAGGATTATTTACATATTATAAATAAAATTGCCTTGTCAGATATATGATTTGCAAATGTTTTCTCCCAGTTTTTGAGTCAATTTTATTTTTTAATCTTTTGGTATGCAAAACATTTTTATTTTGATGGAATCCAATTTATCTGTATTTTCTTTGGTTTCTATGCTTTTGGTCTCAAATCTAAGAAACTATTGCCTAATTCAGGGTCAGATTTAATTTTATATCTTCTTTGAGGGTTTTACAGTTTTTCTTTCTTATGCTTAGGTTTATGATACATTTTGAGATAATTTTTGTGGATGGTAAGAAGTAGGGATATAATTTGGTTATTCAATTACCACAGTGCTATTTTCTTGAAAGATCATTCTTTCCCCTATTGAATTGTCTGAAGTCACTTGACCAACAAATTTGATGGTTTATTTCTAGTCTTAATTTTATTCCATTGGTGTATACATTTATCCTGATGTTAGTACCCACTGTCTTGATTACTTTGTGATTAGCTTTGAAATCATATTATCATGAAAAGATGCTGGATTTTGTAAAATATTTTTCTGCATCTACTGAGATGATCACATAGTTTTGTAATATAGTGCATTGCATTCCCAGTGATTATTTGATGTTGGTTTTTGGATATTAAATCAACTTGGGAAGTCTCTTTTGTTTTTTAACCTTTATGATTTGCTAAATTCATGAAAAAGCTGGAAGAGCCTGGCTGCTACCTTAAATTATTGTTAAGATTTTGCTTTAGAAGTAGGTACAATTTAAAGATAACCATATATAAATGTCTTGTGAAGCCTACTCTGGGATTTGCTCCTATGAGAAACTGGGATCTGAAAGCCATGGATTCTTTACAAGACAAATGATCAAGAGTGGAACTAGCAGGACTAGATCTGGTGCATAGTCAAAGGTATTGGGGGGAGTGGGGATATAGCTCAGTGGCACAGTGTCTTCCTGGAAAGCACGACATTGTGAGTTTGATTCCTGGTCCAAACAAAGCTGGAAAACCATGAATGGCCTGGACAGTTGTGGTAGTCACAGGCATATTTGCAGAGCTGAGTCTTGGGAAGGGACCAGAGGGGAAGGGAGGATAGCCTACTGGAGCAGAGGGCTCCTGATGAGGTTCAAAAAGGACTTGAGGCCGTGCTGACCTTTGTGATACCCACCTGGTGCTGACACCTCTGGCAGGCTTTCAGTATATTAGACCTTAATTGTCCTAATACCTTCTTCCTGGTATCTTGGTTTTCTGGCAACTGGGATGGATTTTGGTATGAGTAGGTAGATGCTATTTCTACCAAGACCCCAGGATATTGATGGACAAACCCATATGGATTCCAGTAGCTAATCCTTCTAGCTGGTGCTCAGCATGATTGTGAATATATATGAAATAGCATTCACTTCTCAAATTTAATTTAGTCCAAGACACCTCTTGAGCCAGATCATTTACTTTCCAATGACTGTATATCCAAGGATCTTGTAGACTAATGTGAAGGCTTTATAAGTCCATGGAACAGTCAAGGGATTAAGAGTCCCAGCTTTAAAGTCTGAGTCACAGGAGCTCTGCCATTTGCTACTTAACGTCTCCAACTCTTGGTATCCGTATCTGAGAAATGGAAATACTGCATGTACCTGCCACACAGATTTTTGTATTTGATATATATGTAGCTTGTAGCTAGTGCCTGGCTCTTTAATAGTCTAATAGAAGCTGTTGCTATAATTAACGATGACAGTGGAGTAAGTGCTCAGCCCTTCACTGTTCCCAGTGATTATTTGATGTTAGATTTAGTTCATGTTGGAGAGTCCAGTAAGTGGCTTTCTAGCCTGGGGATTAAAGTGAGAAATAAGAATGAATAAAAGAATTTGTTCACAAGTTTGTGTGGTCATACATAGAAAAGGAGCTTTTGCATTTGCATTTTATTTAGTTTCTCCAGTCAAGAAAATGCTAATGAATATGATTAAATGGGTGCTTAATCCTGCAGCTTAAAAGGAAAAAGAAACCATTAGCAAGTTGATTACTATTATTAATACTCAAGGTAATCAGGCTCTTTTTAGAGAATGATTAAAAGTAAATGTCCAAATGAAAACACTGGGTTTAAATTAATGAAAGTTGGAGCCCCAAATATTTAAGTTGATTATCTGTGGTACCACTATAAGATTAAAGTGATTAAATTAATGGCCATATTTGAAGAGGAACATAGTTATGGTTTTTTTTTGTTTAAATAAGAATGAACAGTAGAGACATACAAGTTAGATTCATAAATAAAGGCTTCTTCTGTCTCAGATGTAATTTCATGCAAAAATCTTTCTTTCCCTAATGGACACATGGATTTTTACAGATTCTCATAAGACCTGATAGAAATTCCTCAAATGAGGTGTCTACTCTGAATCAACTTACCATCAACTATTCTTTTTCAGGTTGTGCATTTATATGAGACGAAAGGCTTAGTGCCAACTTCCACATGAGAAAGCATATTCTGGTAGGCCACTAGGCTCTTGGTAAAAACTCAGAGCCTAATTTCAACCCTCTTCATTCTCTCTGGGCAATCTGGTCTATACTCATCTGTACAAGTTTAGTGTGCTACCTGGACATGCTGCCCTTTAGTCACCTGCTAAGACATCAAAACTTTTAGTAATGACATACTTTAAGAACTGGGAGTTTTTCAAAAAATGAAATGTTTACAAGATAACTCCTATTTGTTAGTCACCTTTCTGTTACTATGACAAAATACCTGAGGGAATGAATTTATAAGGAGGGAGATTTACTTTGGCTCATGTATTCAGAGATTTCAGTCCATGGTTGGTTGGCTTCATCATCTTGGGGCCTATGGTAGCATGATACACCATGGTAGGGGAGTGTGACTGAGCAAAGCTGCTAGGTGCAGAGAGGGAGAGGGAGAGAGAGAGAGAGAGAGAGAGAGAGAGAGAGAGAGAAAGAACAAGAAAGAGAGAGCTAACTTTCTTCCACTAGCAGCTCCTACCTTCTTCGAAACATTCTACGGCCTCCCAGAACTGCTATGAGTATTTGAGAGACATTTAAGATTGAAACCATAGAACCCATTAAATATTATGGGGTGCCTTTTCCCTTAAATTCACTATCTGGTGTATTTTCTGGAAAGAGTTGCCCAGTGTCCTTATTTCTAAAGTCTTCATTTGTTCCATCTTTCCTCTTTCTTCTCTGACGAAGAAGAGGTTGGAAGAACTCTAGTACCCTAAAATCTCCCTCTTGACAAAGGGGCTCCTCTTTTTCTTGTTCCCCTTTATTGCCAGATCTTTCAAAAGAGAAGCTCATCCCTGCTTCTTCTGCTTTCTTTCATGTTATTCACTCCCCATTCTCTTTCTGTGGGATTTGCTCTTGAAAACTTACAGACTCCTTTTTGCCCAAACTGGCCCTCCTCTTCTTGACCACACAGTGCTTGAAATACTTTGTTCTTTTAGATTCTGGAGCATGACCAGCTCTTGTTTCTCTTCCTAGCTCCTCCATTGCTCTATGTCTGCATTCTTCTTCCTTCTGCTTTCATTCAGTGCAGTGTTTTCCCAAGGACACATTTGCTTCTCAGCTACTTCCCTTTCCATCATCTCTAGACAATCTCACCTATACTCATCTGTACAGCTTTAGTATGACATCTGGCCAGTGACTTTACAACTGTACCTATAGTACAGAGCTCTTTCCCAAATGCTGGATCAATTTTCTCACTTCATGCAGGAGTTCTTTTCCTGAAGTTTCCAGAAAAATCTTCAAGTTGGTATAACCAACCCTGAAGTTTTGTATCCCTCATGTTTTTTGATGACACTATGGTATCTTCTTTCCAGTTCCCATATTTGAAAACCTAATGTCACTTTGGGCTTCTTTGTCTTTGTCTCTATTTTCAACCCAGTGCTAGGCTCTGTTCATTCTCTCTCGTGCATTACTTCCTTAACCCAGGTCCCTCATTACTATCTAGAGCAGTGGTGATGAACCCAAGGCACATGTGCTGCAGTGGGCTCTTTGTATCACTGAAAGCTCTAAAACTTCAGTGGCACCTCCTAGGCCCTCCAGTCTTTCCACCTTTTGCTTTTGCTGCCTCTAGTTAAGTGCTTAAGGAGCACAGTCCTGCTCTCATGACTGTCTTTGCCAACACTCCTCGTTAATGATGTCTCCTGAACATTCATGGAGCACTTTTTGCATGCCAGGATTCTGCGCTCTTTGTTCTGTGTAGGTTACCTCAGTGTTTGCTTCTGACAGTCTGTGTGGCAGGATTGTATTGGATTTTATGCATGGACCTTGAAGGAGTTTAAGCTGTTCGCTCCACAGTGTAAAGATATGTTTGGGCCTCTCTGAGCCCAACCTACACTCTCAACCTTATACTCTGCCTTTTCCTTTACAGGGAAGGTGAAATATTTTCCCTCTACTCACTGTATGTATATCAGCTAGAGTCCATGGAACAAAAGATAGATTCAATGGGAAAAGTCTATTAATTTTATGTGTACATGACACAAAAGCCTTTATTAGGAAATGAAGACCCAAAGAAATAATTAAACCAGGGCCAGGAATTTAGCTTAGTGGCATAAGTGCCTGCCTGGCAAGCATGAGGTTGTGAGTTTGATCCTCAGTACCACACACACACAAAAAAAAAAAAAAGAAAGAAAGAAATGATTAAATCTGAGTGTGTTGACATTAGATTAATGCTGAGTGGAAAGTTGCAGAGAATCAGGATAAGATAGAGAATATGAGCTACATGTAGTAAATTGTAAGAAAAATAAAAGTGATTTTCTCATATTCTTTGGTGTCCTTTTGTCTTGGAGATGAGTGCACTTTGCTCTGTGTTTGTGGAGGGCACATCTCACATGAGGGTCTTTGACCTACTTCTACAGAAGCTTACAGAATACTCACTGTACCTGCCATCTAGCAAATCTTTCTGTTTCAAATATTCAGTATGCCATGGTGCCATATTTGGGGGCAGTGTGTTCTGAAACCCACAAAAATGAAACTACTCTCTCCTCATACATGAGCTGTATCCACCCAGCTTTGTGCATTTGCTGATCTTGTTTCCCATGTAGCCTGCCCTTCCTGTCTAAAATCTAGCCACACTCATGGGCACTGTATTCCAGGAAGCCTTCCTAAATCCCTACCACTTAAAACCATTTCTTTTCCTTCCAAATAGCTGTAGATCTTTCTCTGTACCCTTTTCAGGAGATGTAATTGTCTACTTTGCATTAGAAGTACCAAGATTCTATGCATGACTGTTCTCCTCTTCTAGGCTGTACACCCATGGAGAGCAAAATCCTGCATTTTCTACCTTGATACCTACTCTGCAATAGTAAGACACTGTCCTGTATGTAGTAGGCACTTATTAATGATTTATAGTATAAGTGAATGGATTCATGAATCTATGGAATAGTGGGGAATGAAGTCATAAGAAAATCTTCCAAGTTTGACTCAACAAAACTTATCTGTTGGATATCTATGTGCCCCTTCCTGGGCTCTTTATCATTTTTCACAGTACTCCTTTGCCACTGTTTGCTAAAAGCACCCACTACCTTCCGGCTTTTACTATTTCTGTCAGTTTTATTATCCTAGGCAAGTCATGTCATCTCTCAATGTCTTCTCCTTAAATGTAAAATAAGCATGATGTTATTGATCTCCTAGGCTGTGAAATTTAAATATATTAACCTTATATAACTATGTGTATATAATTGCTTTCAGGTATCCTGATTTTAAAAGTAGCTCACCCACTCAATGTCACTGGGTTCTGGGTTGCTCAAATCTCCCTCTGGAGTTAGGTTCCAGGATCTTCTCATCTTGAACAAAGAATTGGATGAAATGAGCAAAAACCAGTGAAAAAGTTCATGTGAGAAAGTAAAAGTGAAGACCTGGGAGAGAAACTGGCTCTGCAAAGCAAGTTTGGGTTGAGTAAAGAGAAAAAGAAGGTAAAGGGAAAGACAGAAGTATGCATTGTCCCTGGGAAACACAGTATGGGCCCTCCTGGAGAGTTAAAATTGAAAGCTCTTGGTGGCATCGGCATGGCCTTTATATTGTCCAAACCTTTAGGAAACCATGAGAACTTCTGCATATGGGCCCTGAGAGGCAGTGCTGGGACTCCATGTCTCAGGTTGAGGTCAGGGACAGGCCATTCTATTGAAAACCTGCTTGAGTTCTATTAAGAAGTCCACATTCAGGGATTTCAGAGTTCTTCTGCATGTGTCCAGGATCTTGTAATTAATATGCCTACTACCCTAAACAGCCTACTACCCTAAACATCCCACTACCCTAAACAACCTACTACCCTAAACATCCCACTACCCTAAACAGCCTACTACCCTAAACATCTCACTACCCTAAACAGCCTACTACCCTAAATATCTCACTACCCTAAGCAGTCTACTAACCTAAGCAACCCACTACCCTAAATAGCCTGTGGTCCTAAACAGCTTTGCCATGCTCTGATCTCCTATCTCAGTATATCTAGCACAACACTAAGCATGTAGTACAATTCAATAATTGTTTATTTACCACCATATTTCCCCTTTATTTATTTATTTTTATTTTTATTTAAAGAGAAAAAAAAAGCATGTAAAGGATAGAGACAATACAGAATTTCAGAGAAAAGATAAACAATAAGAAATCACTAGTTGATTAATTACATATTGTCCTCTTAGAAATAGTTGTTTAAGTTATAAAATTAAAGCATACAAAGTAGATCATCAAACAGTGAGAGTGTAAACGGCTACGCATACATGAGTCTCTACATGTATTTCTATCCTTTCTGTATTAGAGGGAAAAACAAAACATAGCAAGACAAAACAAAACAAATTCCTATAAAAACATGAAACCAAAGAGTTGTATAAAACCACAGTACAAGGTGATCTACAGTGATTGCTGTATTGTTTCTTATTATCTTCAATAGAATTGCCTATATCATCAGGCATAAATGAATATAGCAGTATAATTGAATATAGTAGTACATAACAATATTAGTAAAAAATAAAACATTGTAGACAATATAAAACTTCAAAGACAGGTAATAATCAAACCAGAGTGGATATTCTAGTGAATCTTGTCATCTTAAGTGCAGTTGTCTATACTCTCAGACTTGATACTATCAAACATAACAGCTTTGAATAAAATCTATCAATACAAAACAGTGATCTAACAAACCAGATTTGATTACAATCGGTTATGGTAAAACAGTGCAGGTTTTACAGAGCTTTAGATTGACTTAATAAGAAATTAAGGATGATTACCGTACTATATCCTGTTATTTTTGGGATTACTGTTTGTACCGTCAAATCTAGTACAGGTAGAATGACTGGAACAGAATATAATACATCTAAGAAGAGTAGTGTGAGCAACGTGGGTTTTTAAATCCTGGTGCACTATTAACAATATAGTGTATCAAGGCCATGTATGTTAGAGATTATAGCCAACCTTCTCTGCCTCATTTCTGCTATGCTATTTTTCTGCCTGTTTGTCTACTTTTCTCGTTCATTCTACTGCCTGCCCCACTCATTGAGGCCTTTCTGCCACTGTGCCTAAAATCCTGGTATTTTTTTCTCTCTCTCTAGAATGTCTGTCAGTATTCTCAGTAGGGTTGGATTGGTGGTCACAAACTCACCCAGTTCCTCTTTGTCATGGAAGCATCTTGTTTCTCCATTAATTTCTAGTGACAGTTTTGCAGTGTACATCAATCTGGTCTGGAGGTTATTTTCTTTCAGGGCTTGGAATATTTCACTCCAAGCTCTTCTTGATCTGATGGTCTGTGTTGGTAAGTCAGCCATGATCCTGATGGGCTTACCTTTATAGGTAATCTGTTTCTTTTCTCTGACAGCTTTTAATATTCTGTTTTTATATTGAATTTCTGGTATTTTGATTATTATATGTCTGGGTGTAGATCTGTTTTGGTTGTAGGTGGCTGGGGTTCTGTATGCCTCACATAACCGAATGTCATTTTCCTTTCCCATGCTTGGGAAGTTTTCCTTAATTATTTCCATAAATAGCCTTTGTAATTCACCTGTATGTATTCCTGCTTCTTTGTTCACGTTTCTTATTCTTAAATTGTAGATTCTCTTGTCATCTTCTAGCCTTTGTATTGTTACTGCCTGTTTCCTTGTTATTTTTAAGAGATCTTTCCTTTCATGATCACACATTGCAAACTTGTCTTCAAGTTTTGACAGTCTATCCTTAGTTTCTTTTAAGGCATTTTTCCAGCTTTCAATGGAATTTTTAATTTCCTGGTAGTCTCTTTGAATCTGCTTCATGTATTCTGTATTTTCTTTATATTCTTTGTTGAATGTTTCTCTCCTTTTTTTGTGTTCCTCCCTTCTACTATCTCTATCTTCCTGAGAGATGCTCCCTGAGAGCATTTCTTTTATTACTCTACTCATATCTTGCTTTTCCTGATTTAATATTTCAGTTTTTAGCTCATCTACAAGGTCCCAAAGATATCTTTTAATGTCCATTGAAGCCATGCCTGCTCTTGCATGTTTGCTGCCCTCAGTCTCCCTTGTTTTTCCCTTTCCTGGATCAGGGCTCTCAGGGTTCTGGGCTGGGGGCCTCTTCCTGCCTCTCTCTCCTGTCATGGTCCTGGCTTCCTCCACATAGGTCACATTGCAGCTCCCAGCTCCCTTTCCTGTTGGCCATGCTTCCTCCGAAGCACACTTGTGAGGGTCCTCCTCCCTCTCCTGACTGCTCTTATCACTGAGGTGCAAGCAGTGGCTGCCTAAGCTTGCCCTTCCCCACTGGGCCAACCAAACTGCAGAGGCCTTCCCCCAGTTAGTGCTTGCTAGGTGCAGGGAATCAATTTGGGATGGCTCATTGGGTCCCAGCCAGGGGCATGGCCCAGCCCAAGCAAATCCCACGAATCTGCTTTGGGGTGGGAGGAACCAACTGAAGTCACTGTTGCTCCCAGTTCAGGCTCCTCCTGCCAGATTCCAACATGTTGCCCATTTGATTGTGCCCTTCCTGTGGAGGGGGTGTGTGTCCCAATCCCAGCACTGACCATGGATCAATGAAAGTCCCTTTGCTGGCTCTGCTCTCCGTCAGGCTCACCAACCCCCAACTTCAGGCTGCTCTGCTTCCTATGAGTTGTGGTGGGAACGAATTTGGGCAGCTCTGCTGGCTGTGGTGGATTCAGACTAGTACAAATTCAGTCCACTGCAAAATTGGGTCACAGCAAAAACACTGTGTCCAGCTGTTCCAGTTGTAGTCCCAACATATTTGATGAGCTTTTTTATGTTTTAATTTCTTCCTGTGTCAAGAGGATCCATCTCCCTCTGTCTGGGTCTCTCCAGGATGTTTTATTCTGGTGTATGAGTTGTTTCTCCCAGGAGGCTGTTTTTTGTTGCTCATTGATCGGCCATCTTGTCTTCCTCCCATATTTCCCCTTTAAAACCTTATTTTTATAAAGAGGTTTTCAACACTTGTAAAGATGTTTCCATTACTATTCTTCTTTGAGGTATTTTCATTTTAGCCTAAGTAGCCCAATCATTCATCCCTTTAATCTACTTATGTCAATGGATATGTTTTGTGTGTCTCTATGTATTCCAGAAACCATTAGCTCTAACAACTAAAATTTAATCAATGATGTCTTTGGGACAAGATTTCCTACTAGTTTGAACCTAAAACACAGGTAAAATACTTGCATTGTCTAAGTGGTATGTTATACCTCAGATTACCAGGGTATCTTTCCTATCTGAAAAACAGTCACCTGAGGCAAAGGTAGAATGAGAGGACCAGGGCAAGGAGGCAGTAGAAGAAGTACCATGGTCTTCAAAATGTCCTTGTCTTAACTGGTTGCCATTTTACAGCAAAAAAAAAAAAAACCCTATCTAACAGAGGTGAATTTGGCATAATTCTCTAAAAGTCTTAAAACTTGTGATACAATGATTCTGAATCTGCCTTGATACAAGGCACAGTGAGGAGCCAACAATTCCCAGAGGCCTACTTTTAGCCTGAACAGAGACAGGACTCTGTGCAGACAGACCTAGGAGTGTTCAGGAGACAAGATGCTCAAGACCTTCAGCTGCAGGAGGGATGTGGAGGATCAGAGCAGGTAAACAGGAGCCATCGGGATTCTTTAGTCCTTTTTACCCAGAGAGCTGCAACATTCTCTCAACCTCCTGATGAAGAATTTTGGCCCCTCATATATAATTCCCACCCATTCTACAGGTGAATACCTAAGATGCAGAGAGGTTTGAGCCACCTCTTACTTGGTTGCATCTTATCTGCACTTTTTCTATTTGCAGGACCTTAGCTGTGCCCTCTGCAGCAATCCAAGCACTCTTTTTCTCTTCCCCAGTTCCATCATGTTCCCTTCCCAACCTCTAAGTGTACTTACTGATCCTAATGAACAGCTGAGACCACTACAGCTTGGAGAGCTTAATTGACTTGCCTGTGTTTGCCTGGCTAGTCTCAGCAAGATTGGGATATGCAACAATTTAGGACTTCTAAATTTTATCAGTTTTCTTGACCTTCATACTCTGTAAAACTTCTTCACTGCCTGAGTGTCAGGGGAAGAAGCTGGAAACTCAGACAGTGGTTGGTTGAAGGAGGGTAGCCCCACCTGTTGGGTCTCCCTACTCCTGCCTGCCTGTCAGGAGTCTCCTCAGGGCCACTTTCCAGAGTCAGCATTTAGCCAAGGGGTTGTAAAAATATAAACAATTTAGCACACAACACTCTGAGCTGTAAACTCTGGTAAATAGGATCAGCCAGAAGATTTAAGTAGAAAGGACAACTGCTATAAAGACTTAACAGGAATGCATTAGGTTCCACAGATAAAGAAGATAAGAGATCCATAACCACAGGCGGGAAGTGAAAGGAAAATCCTAAATCATTAAGATGCAATGAGGTTCTGCCACAACCCATTAATAAGACCCCCCTCTGGGGTGCTGTCTCAGACTTTCAAAGGAGCTCAGGGAGGAATGGCACCAGCTTTGAGAGGAGAGGCTCTCGGAGGCTTCCTGGAAGCTTCAGAGCTTTACCAGAGCCGGGCTGGTGTTGCAGTTTGTCTTTTGGCTATTATTTTATGTACTATGATTTGGTCCTTGCTCTTTTTCACATTTTGCTTTCTCTTTTTCCTGTTCTCTTCTCCCCTTCCCTCCCTCAAAAACATCTTTTTTTCTACTCACCTCTGGTTTTACCCACACCCTCCTGCCTTCTCTTCCTGAATTCTGATCTCCTACCCTCCTCTGGACTTCATATGTCTCCCCTAACACCTCTTTGCCCTCCCACTGCTTCCACGCTGTCCCTGAAGGCTCCTGCTGGACAAAGCCACCCCAGGCTGGGAGCATAGCCTGTGAGGGGCAGATTCACAGCTCTGCCTTTCTAGCTCACTTACTACATTCCCTCAGCAGTTCTGGTATGACTGAGAGAAGGGGAGAGGGAGAGCATAAAATAACCAGTTAATTTGGTCCCAAATTGTTTGCTTTTATCATTAAATTAGATGTCCTCAAGTTTCTCTGTAAAAACCAAACATAGGTAGGCTGAAAAATATGTTTCTTTGGAAATTTAAAGAGACATGGTGGAAGACATTATTAACTGTTATGAAACGCCAGGTGCCCATTTTTCACCTCATGCTGATCAGCACAGATTTTTTTTCTGAAGAAAATGCTGGCATAGCTTTCCACTCGCCTGCTTTCTGACCTTCCCCAGAAGACATGTAACAGATTCTCAGGAACTGAGCAATATTTTATTGCAAGTTTTGTACATTTTTTGAAGTAATTGCTTGTAAGTGGAAATGAAGAATTAAAGAACTTTGGAGCAACTCAGTGTCACTTTCAATAAATCAAAGATAAGGAGGGTGGATGTGGATAAGTGACTGGGGAAGCTGCTCAGAGTGTGTGTGTGTGGAAATTGTGGGGTGTGTGCATGTGTGCGCATCTGTGCACGTGTGTGTTCATGTGCTGTTTCTGTAGTATTTTGAAGCTACACCCCAGTCTCTTGAGTTTTGTAAAATTGCTGGTGAGAATGCGGTGTGAAAAATATCTGCACCCCCTTTCATAACAAGATTGTGGATGCACCCTATACATGTTGGGCCATAGTAAAAAGCAATTTCCCATACACCAGGGGGCTGTAATTTGAGACCTGTAATGATTAGTGAGTTCATCCAATTGAAGTTGACCCCCTGCTCATTTTTATATATTAAATGTTAAAAAGGAAAGGGAGAAAACTTGAGAGTGCTGATTGATTGAAACTTTCATGCAGATAAAACATATTGAGAAAAGCCAGGGTGCTGGGATCTTAAGGGTGAAAAGAGAGAGAAGTAGAGAAAGAAAATGATAATAATTATAATAGAAAGGTTCCCCAGAGGCTTTCTGACTGTGAATAATGTATACATATATATATTTAGGCTGCATGATGTGCTTGTTCTATATTTAATGACTTTTTACCTTCTCCTGAGCATTATGTTCCCTTCCTGTCTTTCTTCTCATTTGCATCATCTGCTTCTCTTTTTCCTTCTCCCTTTTTCTTTCTCTCTTCGGCCCTATTCTCTCCCAAAGAAGCTATAAAAATGCCTCCTGAAAAGGCAGACTCTAGCGTGGTGCCTGGTTGCCATGGCAACAAACAGATTTCCAAGGCCTTCAGTCCTGTCAAATGATCTAGGATCAAACCCTGATTGGGTCAGAGGCTAAGACTGTCCCTGGAATTTCAGGATAAAGGAATCTGGGAGTTGTGAGGCAATCTGGGGTATAGATTAGTGCCTATTGGTAAAGGTTTAAAAAATAGAATCATTTCTTCTATTTTAGACCATTCAGAATTACATTTGCTGTTAGGAATATAGATGAATGTGGCTGTCAGTGTAAGGAGTTGGAAAAAATAGGAGTAGTTGAAATATTTTCTGGTGTTTATTACTGTTTTCGTATTTGTGAAATGATAAGGTTCATGTGTCTGAGGAACAGTCATAGTTTGAAGAAGATTTTCTATGTCAAATCTGATGAGTTGCTATTTTAATAGAGAAAAAGAAAACAGAAAAAAAGCTCAGGTAGATTTATAGATGCTAATATCTTCTTTCTTTTCCCAAATTAGTAATGCCATATATTTTAAAGTACATCCCAATTTATTGAGATTGTTTTATATTAGTGCAATGGTTCCACAGAGGCAGCAGGCTTGTCACTTCCTTCTCAGGCGAGATCTCCAGAATACTGTGTCCTCTCTACAGTGTCAGCATAGATCTGGGGGCTTGCTCTGCACAGATCATATGGCACTAAGGGTGAGAGCCCCCTGAAGATTCAGTGTCATCCTGGAGTGTATGGCAGCATGGCCGTTGAGGTAAGGAGGGAACTAGGGTCACTAACACTTCTGATGTCTTTTTAGTTTGGGAAAAATTATCTCTTGATTTCTCTCAGAGATACTTGTCTCTGCTGTGGGTGCATGTGTGTGTGTGTGTGTGCGCATGTGCGTGTGTGTGTTCCAGCTTCTTGATCCTCATGTGGATTCTTCTGTTGTTCATTCACAATACATTCAGACAACCCTGCAAGTCAGGAGCCCAAGTCATTCACAACTAGTCCTTTCATATGATGGCAAGAATTCCTCTAAGCTATCCTAGAAAAATATTTATGATTCACCCTTTAGAAAAATTCCATCAACAAAATACATTCAAATTTCCAATATCGTGACCATATAATCTATATAAAAATAATACTATTTTCCTCCAACTAGGTCACCAGGCAGTTTGATTGATAAATGCTAAGTGATCAGTGAGTGCTTTTGTGAACCGAGATATTACTCAGAGAGATAGTTTGAGACACATAGGATTGTATGAGCGTAAAGCTCTTAGGAATGGAAGGGAGACATCGTCCTACTCTGTGACTGTCTTTGTCAGTTAGTGCAGGGAAGCTTGGCTGCCTGACTCAGACACCGCTTTAACAGACACTTTTGGGCACCAGTTATCCACCTTGAGTTCTATCAAATCCCACATAGGTTCTTGTTCTTCTTACTCAGTTTATATGTATGCTTAAGTCTTCCATTCTTAAAGAAGGGGGAAAAAGAGTATGAAGGAAAACAATTCCAGTCCTTAGCATTATACTCTCTTTATGAATCACTCAATATCTTTCTTTCCTTTTATAGCCAAACATTTTTGGAAACTTGTGTGTATAGCACTTATTTAACTCACTATGTAGCCCAGGCTGGCCTCAATAATCCCCCTGTCTCAGCCTCACACAGGGTTGGGTTATAGGCATCTGCCAGCAAACTGGGTTCTCATGTGAGTACCTTTAAGTGCACAGTGCAGTGGTATTATGTGTATTTTCATTGTTGTGCAAATATTACCATCACTTATCTCTAGAATTTTTATCTCCCCAAACTGAAATTTGATTCTCATTAAACAATAACTCTTAGCCTCTGCTGACCACCATTCCACTTTCATCCTTATGACTTTGATCATCTTAGGTACTTTAAATGGAAGAGGAATCATATAATAGTTGCCTTTTTGTGTCTGGCTTATTGTACTTAATATAATGTCCTCAGATGAACCTTGAAGACATTATAAGTGAATTTCTTTCTTTTTTAAAAAATTTATTTAAAGAGAAACAAAAGTATGTAAAGGGTAGAGAGATAATACAGAATTTCAAAAAAAATGATAAATGATAAGAAATCACTAGTTGATAAATTACATATTGTCTTCTTAGAAATAGTTGTTCAAGTTACAAAATTAGAGCATAGAAAATAGATATTCAAACAGTGAGAGTGTAAACAGCTATGCATACATGAGTTTCTACATGTGTTTCTATCCTTTCTGTATTAGAGGGAAAAATAAAATTATAGCAAGACAAAACAAAACAAATTCCTATAAAAGCATGAAACCAAAAAATCATATAAAACCACAGTACAAGGTGATCTACAATGATTACTGTATTGTTTCTTATCATCTTCAATAGACTTGTCCATATCATCAGGCATAATTGAATATAGCAGTATAATTGAATATAGCAGTACATGACAATATTAGTAAAAACAAAATATTGTAGACAGTATAAAACTTCAAAGACCGGTAATAATCAAACCAGAGTGGATATTCTAGTGAATCTTGTTATCTTCAGTGCAGTTGCCTATACTCTCAGACTTGATACTATCAATCATAACAGTTTTGAATAAAATCTATCAATAGAAAACAGAGATATAACAAACCAGATTTGATTACGATCAGTCATGGTAAAACAGTGTAGGTTTTACAGAGCTTTAGATTAAGTGAATAGGAAATTAAAGATGATTACCATACTATATCCTGTTATTTTCAGGATAAATGTCTATGTCCTCAAATGTAGTACAGGTAGAATGACTGGAACAGAATATAATACATCTAAGCAGAGTGGTGTGAGTAATGTGGGTTTTAAATCCTGGTGCATTATTAACAATATATTGTATCAAGGCCATCTACGTTAGAGATTCTAGCCATCCTTCTCTGCCTCGTTTTTGCTATGCTATTTTTCTGACTTTGTCTGTCTACTTTTCTCGTTCATTCTACTGCCTGCCCCACTCATTGAGGCCTTTCTGCCATTGTTCCTAAAATCCTGGTATTTTTTTTCTCTCTCTAGAATGTCCTTCAGCATTCTCTGGAGGGTTGGATTCGTGGTCACAAACTCCCCCAGATCTTGTTTGTCATGGAAGCATCTTGTTTCTCCATTAATTTCTAGTGACAGTTTTACAGGGTACATCAATCTGGGCCGGAGGTTATTTTCTTTCAGGGCTTGGAATACTTCACTCCAAGCTCTTCTTGATCTGATGGTCTGTGTTGAGAAGTCAGCCATGATTCTGATGGGCTTACCTTTATAGGTAATCTGTTTCTTTTCTCTGATGGCTTTTAATATTCTGTTTTTATATTGAATTTCTGGTATCTTGATTATTACATGTCTGGGTGTAGATCTGTTTTGGTTGTAGGTGGCTGGGGTTCTGTATGCCTCACACAACTGAATGTCATTTTCTTTTGCCATGCTTGGGAAGTTTTCCTTAATTATTTCCGTGAATAGCCTTTGTAATTTGCCTGTATGTATTCTTGCTTCTTCATTCATGTTTCTTATTCTTAAATTGTAGATTCTCTTGTCATTTTCTAGGCTTTGTATTGTTACTGCCTGTTTCCTTGTTATTTTTAAGAGATCTTTCCTTTCATGATCACACATTGCAAACTTGTCTTCAAGTTTTGATAGTCTATCCTTAGTTTCTTTTAAGGAATTTTGCCAGCTTTCAATGGAGTTTTTAATTTCCTGGTAGTCTCTTTGAATCTGCTTCATGTATTCTATATTTTCTTTATATTCTTTATCGAATGTTTCTCTCCTTTTTTTGTGTTCCTCC
>PVLA01016315.1:0-21191 GCA_004027455.1 Hydrochoerus hydrochaeris
TGGACAGGAGCTGAGCCCTGGATGACCAACTATTACCACTCAGTGATCAGGACTGGGCAGAGGAGATCACCATGGATTTGAGGCTGAGATGGGTTTCTCTGTTTGCACTTCTGAAAGGTAGATTATGGAGAACAAGGGATAAGGGAAGTGCAGTAGACATGACTGTGATAAACAGTGCACACATGTCACAGTTTCCTGATCAGGATATTCTGTGTATTCAGTTGTCCAGGCTGAGAAGCAGCTGGTGTAGTAAGGGTTAGACTTGATGCAGCCTGGGGGTTTCCTGAAACTTTCCCATGCAACATCTGAATTCACACTCAGTAGCTATGGTTTGCACTTTTTCCACCAGGCTCCAGGAGAAGGGCTGGAGTAGAATGCATGCATCATTCATGATAGTAGTTATATAAGCTATGCAGATTACATAAAGGGCCTATTCACCATCTCCCAAAATAATGGTAAGAACATGCTGTACATGCAAATGAACAGCCTAAGACTCAAGGACAAGTCTGTGTATTACAGTGAAGCAGATTCACAGTGAGGGGACATCAATGTGACTCTATACAAAAACTCTCCCTACTTGAAAACAGAAGGGGACAATCTTTCCATGGAGAAAGAAACAGGGCAGCAGGATAAGGTGCAGAAAAGGAAGCTGGCATGTGAAGGATTTTATTTGGCCTCTAGGATTTTCTTTCTGTTTTAACATCCTGTGACCTGAGGAGACCCTGAAATACATAGCATTCAGGTAACTGGTGACTATCTTGAGGTCAAGTAAACATGCTTGGTTGAAATTAATTGCATAAATTCATGTACATGTACTGACTTTTTTCATCTTCTATTTAGGAATTTCACTTAATGGTTACCCACTGCCATCTCAAGGGCATGTAAAGATTTTGTGAAATGGGATCTTTTAAATGTCAAATTAACTGGGTGTGGTGGCTCATTCTTGTAATCCTAGCACTTGGGAGGCTGAAACAGGAGATTCAATTGCAAACTGCAGAGTGAGAGACCATGTCTCCAAAAGACAAAAAAAAAAAAAAAAATGAACATCACCTAAAATGGAATTTGCCAGTTTTATTCTGAAGATGAGATGTTGTCAAATGCTGAAATAAATGCTTCAGGATAGGAAATTAAATTCATGAAATCCCTGTTTATAAGATTTGGAAAAACAAGGCCCAATCCTCCCCTTTGAAAGTAAGAATACCTGATTCCCAAGCTCAGCATCATCCCCAGTAGGAGTCCTTTGCTCAGGGAGCAGGGGAGAAGAGGTAACTGGCTGAACTCAGGACAGAGCCCATGGGCTTCAGTGAGCACTTTCTGTCTGAGGGTGCTAGCAGGTCTTGGGCCTGCACTTTCATTTTGGATTTAGAAATTAAGAATTCCTAAAATACAGCATAGTACAGTGTAAACCCTCTCTCCACCCTCTCTTCCTATGCCTCCCCCCCTCTCTCTATTCTCCATCATTTCATTATTTAAAAAAGGGAGAAAATGTAAGAACAAATACTCTAGTTTCATATATTCACAATTTCCTTCCTAAACTGATTTTCATGATTCTGACCATACAGAGTTAGTTTATTTTATAAGTCTCTTTTCTCAGTTTACTCTGTATATATCAGTCACATATACTTTAATTTAAAACAAACAAATACACCTCCAAAGTTAAGGTAATTGCTATAATCTTCTTTGAAGCAGGCACATAATAATCAGAACACATTTGGGAGCCATATAAACTGCAAATATGTACACATAACATTAAATCTTCTTAAAAGGTGCATCATGAGTATTTCCTGGTGACAGGGCCAGATTGATCACAGGTAGGACATAAACTGTACCCCAAATCTAGAGAACAATATAATACAAATCCCCACAACCAAGAATGGTTTTTAGCTATTAGGTGTAAAGCTGGACAAGCTGAGCTGTGAAAAATCCTAGGCAGCATTAATGAACATATGGTACATGTGGTATTTATTTTTCTTTAAAACAAGTGATGTTAGTGCAAGAGTATTTTTTCTAAACTAAAACTTCAGAATTGATGTTTAATGGCAGTACTTATATTTTGATATGAAGGGTTTTTGGGTTGCATTTTTGGCACTTATCTCTAAAATTTGTCCATCCTCTCCCCAGAGTAATTGTTTGGACTTTAAATGACTCCTTTAGCTCAAGTGTGGACCTGACTCCCAGGGCAGCAATATTAAAATGTGAGGCCTAGAGCAGTGATTGTTTCATGAAGACATCAACATATGAAAGGGTCCATCCACTGAGAAGGTCTCAGCTGAATGGTGTGTTAGAAGGTGGAGGCTACTTTGAGGATGTAGGTCACAGGGCCATGTCCTTGCAGCTAGTGACATTGAGCAGCACAGTTACCACACCCTCTTGGTGGAAACTCAAGATGTTAAAACTAAATTGAAGACATTGTGATGTTTCCAAAGCCAGGCACCATCATATAGCACAGCCATGTGAACCACAGGCTCTAGGTAACTACGAGACATAAAGATGGAGGAGGAAGAGTGGGAGACTCACATCAGTGGGTGCTGTTGGCAGTCCCATAGGAGCAAGGTGTTATGGGGTGCTGCTGAGCAACAGGGTGACTGCAGATAACAGTACTATACTATTAATTACACAAATCCTGAAGAGAGGAATTTAATTATTGTTGTAATCTAACTTAAGTGCCACCATTGTGTTCTGTATGCACCACACCTTTTGACCTAACCTACAACCATTGTCCCAAATTGCACTTTGTACTTCTCATGACTCGAGTAATTGTGTTCTTCCCCTAATGCCCGCAGCCTGCATGATGTATTCCTGGAATAGACTAGCCACAAACCTCTGTACTTTGACCCAAGGCAAACAACAGGATGTCCTGTTTCCTCAGGAACACACAGGTGTGGCTCCCCCACATCTTCATGGTTTTTTTTTTATAAACCACCCCCAAATCTTAGCCTAGTTGCAGAGCAGTGTAAATTCCACCCTCACTCTGTGTCACTGGATACCAGCCTAAATAATAAAGTGCTCTTTCCTTTTTCCTCCAAGACATCTTGGCCTTTTTATTCTTTTTGTCTTTTTACAATTTTCATTTTATTTTGGGGCACAGCCTTTTGGGGTACAACAATGATATCACAGAAAAGATCATTCTCTAGCAAGTAGATAACTCAAATATTCTTATGCCCTGTAAAGTTCATACATATATTGAAACATCACATGATATCCCTAAGTATGTGTAATTTTGATATATTTAAATGTGAGTTCAAACAAAATCAAAACAAAATTAAGAAGTTAAAAAAATTAAAGAAAATTTTAAATAGTATTGCATATCAGAGAAAAAAACTAGCATGAGTATTTTTACAGCTATTTCAATCATAACTGTACCATACAGAAAATAAATGTCACTCAATACGTAAGTGGATAAACAAATTGTTGAACAGAGTTCTTTAAAATTAGTAATGCCTTATGTTGTCAGTCACAGTGCCATTTTTCTCTCTGGATTTCCAAACTAGATCCACTAGTGTTTTATCCAAATTTTTGCCCTCATTCATGTTGCCACATAGGCATTTCTTCCTCTCTGCACCTTCTCTCCAATGGCTTTCTGCTCTTCACTTAGGAATGGATGTGGGTTTTTTGCTGCCTCACTATTATCACACACAAGTACTGCTCCAGTTCACTGGTCCCTGAAGGTTTTCTCATCAGCCATTTTTTTAAAATTCCATAATTCTGCAGAGTTGGTGTGGTGACTTCTTTCTCAAGTCCTCAAAGTGGAAATGTGTCGATCTTTGTTGTGAGTCAAAAAGCCCAGAGAGAGGATCTGCATACTGGGAGGATTTTACCTCTGGGTAAATCATGAAAGAAGCTGGCATTTTTGCTTGATACTTGCAACCTGGATATTAATGTAGCTTTTATTTCCTCTGCTAAGGAGTTTGATAGAAATCCATTTTTCTCTATTGCCCCTCCCTGGGCTTATCATTTTGGGCTCTCTCTAGTCCATTAGAGAGATCAGTGAGTCTATCATTCAAGTAGGAAACTCCTTCGAAATCTGTATAATGATTAAAAAACCTGAATCCAAATGCAGTGTCCTCAGCCTTCTGCCCTGTCACTAGCTGTCATCTGGTGAAGACTTCAGACATGACTGGTCTATGGCCACCTTCCAACTAAGGGCCTGGTGTGAATGAGGAAATTTCATTTTCTCAGGGCCAGAACATTACTCCTTTTGGTAGATGGAGACACTGATGTACAAATACTTAGGAATTTTGCAAAAAGCCATACCATATTAAAGTAGGGCACAAAAGTCACTCTATTTTCACTTATCTGAACCAATCAGAGTGTGAATCACCACCAAAGAATGCTATCATGAAAAGGACCTCCAAAAATTAAAGTGAGAGCCACAGCATAATGGCCCCATAGCAGAAGGAAATGCTCAAAATTTTCCTTAATTGACCTTCCCCTCCAGCAGAGTCCCATGCAAGTCACAGGAACAGAAATTCTTGGCCAAGATTGTATCTCAGACCACTGTTTTGTTTGGCTCAGCAGCTACAACTACACAGCACCAGGTTTCAGGAACCTGAGGCTGTCACCCTGGCTCAGCCTATTTGGTCACCCAAATACACAAAGAAACACACTGGACACTGGCAGAAGAAACTACTGTCATAGGGTTTGTCAGTGTGGAGGTCTCCCTGCAGCCCCGGGCAGTTTATTTGGACCCTTCTCTGCTTATTAACAGGTCCTCTGGATGAAGGTCCTGAGATCTCTAGTTTTTTACAGGGTCCTGGAATTGTAATGGGAAACATTTCCCATGACTCTTGTCCTCGGGCATCCTGTGTGATCTGAACATTCAGATGTCAGTACCATTCCTGCTGACACATGATCAGACTCTTCCTCTAATGTGCAAAGTCATACATGGTTCTGTTGCAGTAGCTGTTTCTGTAATTGGATCCAGCTGCTTCCTGGGAAACTCTACAGTGGAAGGTGTTGGAGACCACTATGAAGTGGCTCTGAGCAGGATTTAAATTTAATTAATTGGCTTTCTATGTTTATCTGTGTATTTGCCCTTGGCCTCAGCCCTTTGACTGGCATCAGGAGCTGATTTATAGAAAGTGAACTTCTATGAATTACTCATCCTAGGTTAGGCCTATAATGGCCTATTTGGCCAGAGCTGCCTCAAAGCACAATATAAGGCCACAGCTTAAGTCTCCTTGGATCCAACACTAATTATGTAAATAGAGACTGCAACTGAAAGAATTTCACTCCTGCAGTCACAATCCTACCATAAATGTCATCCTGGAGATAAGATGATTAATCTAAATTGGCATAATTTACTGCTTGGAGAAGACTTTGAAGTGACTCCCATGGTTCTGCTCATTTCCTGTGTTTTCCTCAGTTTCCCTGCTCTTTCTTTTTGATGTAATAAATATGAGAATTTCTGAGAAGTCTTTGCCTTAGACCTTAGAGTCTTGAAATCAACTAAAGAATTTGATGGCTGGTGCTGGAGATTTAGCTCAGTGGCATAAATGCCTGCCTGACAAGCATGAGGTTGTGAGTTTGATCCCCAGTACCAAAAAAAAATTAAAAAAAAAAAAGAATTTGATGCCTTTGGAGCCCCAAAATTGTACCAGTTACCTGATTTTATTTAAGCCTTTGGCTTACACTCATTTGGGAGATTGGGGATCTAGGTTAGGACCCAATAACTGGTGCCTGGAACAGGGATATGAAATCCTTGATCTAAGAAGTTTAGTCTGAAAGAGCAAGTCCACCCAGAGTGGAAAAGTGTGGATATGGAGGAGACCTTCACAAAGTGAAAACTTCACAGGGGGCACCTTGAGAAAAGACAAGAAGAAAAAGGGTGAGTCTTCCTACTGTGAAAAGCCATTATATCCTGGAGTAAAATATGGGGGAGAAGGTTTCAGCCAAGGAGCAAAGGTATTTACAACTGCTCCAAGCCTGCTTAAATGTTGAGGAGCTCATGTGGTAAAGAATGAACTAACACAAATTTTAAAAGAGCTAACCAAATTATACTCTATGGTTTCCTCAAACAGGCACTATAGAAATTGATATTTAAGGAAGAGCTGGAGAAAATATTAAAAAGGCACACAGGGCAAGACAAATCATTGCCCCTGAGATGTTCTTAACTTGGAATCTGGTTCCTTCAGTTTTAAGTCCCTTAAATAGCTCACATTCAACAGTCTCTGATTGGGACATGGAGGGAAGAGAGCTTTCTGCTGAGGTGCCTGCCACTAAAACTAAACCCCTAAAGGGTTCACCTCAGCAGGGGAAGAACCTTTACCAAAAGTATCTCATATAGCTCTATCCAAATACTTACAGGTACTTCAGAAAGAGGCAGCCACATGACAAGAGAATAATACCCTCCCTGCTTGTCTCCTAGTAGGAATTGAAAAAGATGCTAATGCAATAAGTATTTTGTTCATATGCCTTTTGAAATACAACTGCTAAAAAATCTTGAAAAAAGATGGTTAACAATGGAGTCCAAAGTCCCTTTACTGTAGGAATCTTATCAAACTTTTTGAATAAATATCAATTGACATGATATCAAACATTTGGTACAAACATGCCTGTCTCCAGTGCAATTCTTTCCTTTTGATATAAAGCTAAAAACTCTTGTTTTTGAGCAGGTTTATAAAAACAGTACAGGTTCTAATCCATGTCCATCAAGAAATGAGGAAATGCATTCTGGGACAGGAATATATACACCACTTGAGGAACAGATTTGATTTCCTGAAGTATTTGCACAATTGGAAGAATTAGTTAAAAAAAAGTATGGACAACTCTTCCAATGGATGGGGCTTCAGTGATGTTCTTTTTACATATTCTGCAAAGAACCCAGGAACACTTTACTCAACTTGTGGCAAAATTACAAGAATCCATGTGCAGACAGGTATCAAACACAGAAGCTGCAAACATTTTAACTTTAGAATTAACATATGAAAATGCTAATAGAAAATGTGAACAGGCTTTAAATCCTGTAAAAATCAACTAATGGTTTAACAACATATATTCAAGTATGTCTAGACAATGGAACTGAGCCCTATAAGACAACTATGATGGATCAGGTTATGGCTGGTCATGCAAATACAAAAAACAGTTATGTTAAATGCTTTCATTGTGGAAAAATGGGACATGTTAGAAAAATTGCAGAGTTCTTGTTAGATCTAATAGGACAGAAGCTGCAACTGCAACATGTCAAGAGAAAAGTGTCTCTGGAGAGAAGGACTCAGTTTCCATGCCTGTATATTGTCTGAGATACCAAAAAGGGAGGCATTGGGCCAAATATTTTCATTGTAAGTTACATGAGGATGGTACATCTTTGCCAAAAAATGAAATGAATACCTCTCCTCAGGCTAGCAGAAAAGTCACAGAAGCATGGCCTGTGAGTCAAAATGCCACTCAACTTTACCCAATACATATTCTTCAGCAAATTCAAGAACAGCCAAAAGGGTGGCTCCCTGGAAAAGTATTAGCTGACTCACCAGGGGAAGGATTCCAAATGCAGAATTAGATCTTAATGCAGATTGCAGAGTCACTCTCATTGGAGGTGACCAGCCTACCCCAATTCCCACAGGAATTTGATGTCCCCAATCTGAAGGAACAGTTAGTCTTGTACTGGGAAAGATTGATTTAAATTTAAAAGGAATAACTATTTTTCCCAGTGTGATTGATGTTGATTTTCAAGATGAGATATAAGTTCTTGTATGTGCTATCGATCTCTGGGTTTTTGAATAGGGAGACTATGTGGCCCTTCTTTTGTTAAATATACATAACTCAAGAGGGAGCAAGATCCCCATAGCAAGGCTACAAAGAGAGAAATTTATTTTACACAGGAAGTGACTAAAACAGGCCTATGTGTTCAATAAGGAATAATGGAAAATATTGTGAAGGTCTAATAGACACTGGTGCAGATGTGTCTGTGATTCCATCAGGACAATGGGCCACCACATGGCCAATATAAAGGGCTCTTACATCCCTTATCAAACTGGAAACCTTTCAGCATATGTTACAAAGTGACTTACCTTTGCCTTATGAGTGCCCAGACCAACAAAATGGTTTCTTTCCACCTTACATGTCACCTATTCCATTTAAGTTGTAGGGAAGAGATTTGTTACAAAAGTAGAAATTAAGGATGACTAGTGATTGTAATTTTAAAACTAAACAAACAGTTTCTAATTTGGAAACTGAACAAAGAGATTCAGATCCTAAAATTAGGATAACAATGATTAAAATGGGATATCAGGAAGATAAAGGACCAGGAAAAGACTTACAGGGAATCAAATAACCTGTTTAGATTACACCTAAAAATGACTGGCAAGCAATCAGATATCAGTAGTTTTCTTTTTTTTTTTTACAAGATCCATTGATCCTTCTCCCCTAAACAGCTCTGCCTTTACAAGGGCAAACTAAAGAGCCTGTTTGGGTAGATCAATGGCCCCTTAGCAAGGAGAAGCTAACTCAATTACACAAATTATTTGAAGAACAATGGCAGCTAGGACATTTAGAAAGCTCAATTAGCCCTTGGAATACTCCTGACTTTGTTATTCCAAAAAAGTCAGGTAAATGGAGGTTATTACAAGATTTAAGAGCTGTAAATGCTTGCTTACTTCCTATGGGGGCTCTACAGCTAGGATTTCCAAATACAATTGCAGTTCTCAGAGACTGGACTCTCATCATAATTGATTTAAAAGATTGCTTTTTTAACATTCCTGTTTTTCCAACAGGTAGAGCATATTTTGCCTTTTCCATGGTTACTTTAAACTTTAATAGATCAATAAAGCTAATAATGTGGACATGACCTTATACTTGTGTCTTAAAACTTGAGGAATCCACAAAAAGTATATACCCTTGGTAGGAAACTCAAGCAATGCTGGAAGCAGCCTCATGTGATGGCTTAGCAAACCAGGGCCCCCGGAGATCTGCCATTCAGCCAGACAGATTCCAATTCCAGCTCCCCCAAGAGACCAGGAGAGAGTGCAAGCTATAAAGTGGAACAACATCCAATCAGTAATTCATGAGGCTAGAGAAATATTCAAAGCATGGATACTGTACCTACCCCTGAAAATACTTTGGATGTATTAATTGCTCTGCTGACAATATCTGTGTATATGACACCAGTATCAGGAGTGCAGTGATGGACTTATGTCCCTAATCCACCAGTACTTAGACCCACTACTTGGACATGTTCTCCATCTGAGATTTATCATGAACTAGACACAACTGGTTTTAAATTGTCATTACAATGCCACTCATTTCTGCATAACTGCCTTGATTTATAACAAATCTATACATCCTTGGGAGGATATAAAGAAGCATGTAAAAGGAGCTATCCACCAAAATGTTACTATAGATATCAATGCTCTCCAGAAGGAGGTGTTATCAATGTCCAAATAAACCCAAAGATTTGATGAAAAAATTCAAAATATGACAAATTTTCTAATGTCTTAGGTCAATTAAATCCATTCAACTATCTGAAGGCACGTTCTGCTTTTATGTTGGTATACTTGGAGTAATAGTGTGTGTTTCTCCTTATTCTATTCATAGTCTGTTGAAGAGGAGCCAAGAGAGGCCAACTCCTAGACAATTCAACCATTACTTTACTTTATCTAGATTTTATTACAAAAACAAAAAAGAGAAGATGATGGAGACCACTATGAAACTGCTGTGAGCAGGCTTTAAAATTAACTAATTGGCTTTCTATGTTTATCTGTGAGTGTGTCCTAGAACTTTCACCCTTGCCTGGCAACAGTAGCTGATTCACAGTAAGTGAACCTCTATGAATCACTGGTCCTGACTGATGCATGTAGTGGCCTGTGTGGCCAGAGATACCTCAAAAGGAAAGATAAGGCCACAGGTGAAAACACTTTGGGTCCAACACTAGTTAAGTAAATAGAGACTGCAGCTGAAGGAATCTCACTTCTGTAGTTGCACTCATACCATAAATGTCATCCTGGAGATAAGATGGCTCTAAAAAATTGGAATAATTTACTAGTTGTAGAACTCTTTGAAGTAACTCGCAAATTCCTGCTCATTTCCCACACTTTCCTCAGCTTTGCAACTCTTTGTTGTGAACCTAATAAATATGGGCAGTCCAGAGAAGTCTTTGTCTTGGCCCTCAGAGTCTTGAACTCAGCCAAATGGGTTTGACACTCCAGGAGCCTGAAAATCATACCACTTGACTCATTTTATTTAAGCCTTTGCCTTACACTCATTTGGCAGATTGGGAATCTAGGTCAGGTTCCAATACCCAAGGTTCTACTTATTGCCCATTCTTTCCTCAGTTTCACCCCTCTTTATTTGGACCTAATAATAATTATAGACTTTGCAGAGAAGTGATTCCTCAGAATCATGAACTCAGCTAATGTCAACCCTAATGTCATACCACTTGGCTCATTGACTGAAACCTTTGCTGTACACTTGTTTGGATATTGCATAACTATGTCAGGACCCATTAGTGATTTACAACATAATTTTTAAATAATTATTTCTTTTTAGGGTGCATTGAAGTAAGGTAATGCATTTACTTTAGGATAGCTGTCTCTGTTTGAGTCTGAAAATATGTCTTATCTTCTCCAGTGTTGAATTCAGATACACCCCCAAGAGAACCTCTCGGTCTTTTATGTTACAAAAGTACCAAGGAGAGGCTTCCCAGAGGTCCCTGAGGAAGACAGGCAGTGCCTTTAGGGCCATCACCCTCCTGCCTGCTGGAGAAATGTAATTGAATACTGTCAGCTCCCTCAAGCACATAAATTGGCTCCTTTCCAGGCCAAGAAGACTGTTTCATGCTAGCAAACACGGTGGGGATGTCTGTGACATTACTGAGACTCTCAGCTCTTCAATAAACTCCCTGAGGAATACATTTCAAATAGGTCCTTACTCTAGAGAGACACTCCTTCCCCCATAGATTATTTATTCCATTTCTTGTAGTCCTGTCCTCATTCCCCATTCTCATCCCCACTCTCACTCCACCATTCAAGGTCAAGAAGCAGTAAGATGTGAGCAGAGAAAGGCTCTATCTGAGTCACAGCAGTCCAGTTGGCAGACTCTTAAGGACTCAAGCATAGGGAAACACAAAGTCTTGTCAATGACCAAGCCAGACCTGCTCTCGGGCTTGAAAAGGGCAGCATGATTTCTTGCACTTGTCTTAGAATCTGAGACAATTGTGTCTGCTGTTGAAGAAAGCATGAGATATCAGAATGCTGCCCCTTCAGTAAGCTCTGGGCCTGGGTCTTACACTCAGGAAAGGATTTGAATACATTGGGAAGCCAGATGCAGTGGTAACACACAACTCAGTGCACCAGTCCGAACTCAGTGTTCCATCTTCAGGGTCTTGCACAGGACCTATCCTCCTGACAGCTGAGCTTCTTGGCAGCCAATGTCATGACCATGCATTACTGTGTGAGAGACACAGGGAGGGGCCACATGCAACCCAGACACAAAACTACCTGTGGTGTCCATTGAAGGGAGGGTGCAGATATAGCAGTGGATGCTCAGAAACACAGAGCAAAGAATCAGAAGCAGGAGAGGGCACATACATATGCCATAGTCTCATGTAAACAGCCTCCTCTAAGACACTGGTTGTCATCCTCACATGTTTCTTCCTTTGCTATGCTCTTGTGGAAGAAGTCACCTTGCAAATCTGCCTATGTAACTGAAATATTCTGAAATAGACCTTAGTAAAGGTTTGAGTCTCTGCTCCAGGATATACTGCAATTTTGAGTGGGTACTGGGCAAGCCCTGGACTATGCAAAGGCACCAGCTGTCACAGACCTTCACACTAGTCTGGGAAGATGCTTGTGGAACCATTCTGCATCTCAAATTTCTGGATGGTTTACATTGTGTGATTAAGCTATTCTAATGTAACACTTTCAACTAGTGCTTCAAGCCACAGTAGAATAAAACAGGGTTTCCTTCATTCCTGAGGAAACTGTGGAAGAAATAATGTGGTCTGTATACACTTGACAACAAGATTCAGAAGATTATTGTCACAGAATATGAATGCTTTTTTTTTCAGTGAGTGATTCTCAATCTTTGAAAGACACAGGTAACTATTAAATAAACTTGTTACCACCCCTCTCCCTTGCTGTCTTCAGCACTTGCTCACTGGCCAACTCATGACAACACAGCACAAGGCCCTGACAAAAGGTATCTGTTCAGTCTTGATCTTCCCTGCCTTCAGCATCCTGAGAGACACTAATTTTCATTGAATCAGAAAATTCCCTAAAGGTGCTGTTGAGGAACTGAGCTCACCCTTTGTAGGAGGACAGACTCAGGTCCATATGTGACATGCAGCCTCCCATATCTGGACGTGGTTGTGCTTACTCCCTTACCATCTTATATGATGTGGAAATTTCAGTGTTTGTAGCTCCTGTAAGTCACCATAAATGACCAATGGCTCCTTTTCCCACAATTCCACAGAGCCCTTCATTCTGGCTCTGCTGTGAGCTCTGAGTTATCCTCCAGGTCTGAACTTATCACTGTCATCACCCCCACATACAGCTTGTGCATGTGGCAACTCCTCTGTGTGGCACAGTGGCTCCTTCCTGTGAGTCCAACAAGGAATTGGTCCAAGTGTGAGGACAGATGCCTCATGGCCTTCCCCACACACTCCCTCATGGTGACAGCCAGGGAGTCATAAGGCTGGAAAGACACTGCACAAACTATCATGCATGGCTTGCCTCCAATAACTCACAGACTGGACCAGCCCAGTTATGTTGCCTTCCTCATGGATGGATCTTCAGAACTTGGAGGGAGCTGCTTTTTCATTAGTCTCCAGAGTTTATTGAATGAATGAAAGACTGAAGAAATAAGAGTTCCAATCAACTAATATAGACATTCAGGCTACTGCTGTCCAAATCTTATCAGTGCTGAAATCCTGGAAGCATCATGCTCAGCCTATGTTAGAGCAACTCTGCTGACCACATAGGTTCTACACTTTCCTTGGTTCCAACTTGCTGAAGGAAGTGGCTATGGTGAATGTTGATTCTAAGACAGAAGCTCCTGTGCCTCAGGGGAATGTCTGTATCACACAGCCTTATACAGCCTTATATCAGGAATTCAGGTGCACAGGCAAATGGGCATCACTTCTGTTAAATGTCAGTTACCACTGAAGACTGCTCAGCCTGCTGAATTCCAGAGCCATAAAATGGTCAACATTGCTCAGGACATGACTGTTGCCTTGCTCATCATCCTGTCAGCACAGGGTCTCTCACAGGGTCAGCATCCAGAAAAATGTTGATTTTAAATCAGAATTCACAGTCCATGAGTATTAACTTTCTTGCTTCCCCCTCTCCCCAGGAGTCCTGTCACAAGTTCAGCTGCAGGAGTCAAGCATAACAGTTGTGAAGCCTTCAGAAACTATACCAGGGAATACTGTCTAAAACACCAATATTACTTGGGTTTGGATCAGGCAGCCCCTGGGTAGAGGTCTTGAGTGGCTGCGAAGGACAGACTACAGGTCCAAGTGGTATAATGAGTATGCAACATCTATTCAAGGCCAAGTGACTATCACCCCTGACACATCCTAGAACCAGCTCTCCCGGTAACTGAGCACTGTGAGCTCAGAGGACACAACTGTGTATTATTATGCAAGACACACATTGAGAGGACATCAAAGTGATAAGTAGACACAGACATCTCTGCTGATGTCCTCAGGACCAATAGGGAGACTAAGAACCAGAAGATACTGCAGACAAGCAAGTGATGATAGGAAGCCTAAATCAGGGTATTCCCAGCATCTGCACAGGCCTTAGAGTAATAAAGGTGCAGCATGTAACTCCCTATTGTGTTCTAATGTGGTTTTACTCCACAGCTCAACAAGCAAGAACTTAGAATTTGTTTTATACTGTTATGTAAAATATGTTAGTTTAACTTAACCCAAAACAAACAATGTACGGCCATCTATATCATTCAGAGAAGAATTCAGACAATTATCAATCACAATAAACTTCAATAAACATGACTCAAAAAATGAATCATCTTGAAAAAATTAATTTTGTGTGGCAATCGATTTTTGCTTCTTTTTTTTTACAAAATAGACTTTTTCATTAATGTCATTTTTCCATGTGAGTTCCCTTTGTAGCCTTTTTATCTCTCAATGAATGTAAAATTCACTTAATGCAAAGTTGGTTATTTGCAACTGTAAAGTTTGGTCACATTTAGTACCTCTAACCAACACCTCTGTCTCATTCTAAAACATTTTTTCTTTATAAAGAAATACAGAGCTCAAAGTACACTAACTTCCCATTGTCTCCTCCCTACAACCCTCTACTGCTGCCACACTTTGTGCTACTTTTGCATTATTTATTCTTTTATGCATAGTCAGTATATTTAACTTCGGTGTTTCATCATTTTTACTCTGCTTGTTCTCCATCCCTCCCCTCTCCTTGTGTTCCAAGATCACCTTCATGCCCATAGTTTACATCTCTACTTCATAATATGGGCCTTTATTTTGCTTTCTAAATTGTTTATTTTTGCTCCCTTTACATCAAAGACAAATGTGATATTTAGCTTTATAAAAATGAATTATTTTACTTTGCATTATTATCTCAAAATCATCTGTTTTCCTGCAAATATTTGAAAATTATCTTTATTTATGACTAATACTCCTTTCTGTAGATATAGCTATATTATCTTTATTCATCATTTCATCTTCTGTAACCTCCTCAGCTATTTTTATTCCTTGAATCCCACATAATGGCCATTTACTGCAGTAAATTAGACTCACAGGGTTGACATGAATTGCATTTCTTTCATGGCCAAAGTTGCTGAGCTTTTTTTCATGTATTTATTAGAAATTTTTATTTTTGAGAGGTATTTATTCATTTCAGTTGCCTATTTTTAATTATGTCTTTTAATTTGGTGGTTGTGACAGTTACTTTACTATTGTTGCTGAAACAAAATATCCACAGCCAAAATTATGGGGAAAAAGTTTTTTTAGGAGCAGTTTCAGGAAATTTCAGTATCAAATCAGCTAACTCCAAGGCAAGGTGACATGGCAGGGGGCAACACTTCAAGATGGCAGAAGACAGCAAAAGCAGCAAAATGAAAAAGGGAGAGCCAGCCTTTTTCTTCCCTTATGCTGTCTGTAAGTTACCCATCCCATCAAGGAGTGTATAGTACTCACCATTTCAATGACCTACTTTTGCACAGAAGGAGGATGTTTGCAAAGGCAAGATCCTAGCTCCTGCTGAGTCCCTTAGTGAACATTTAAAATTTTCTTGTTGACACAATTTATCAACCATTATAATCATTTTATCCTCCACAACTTCCTCAAAATTTGTTTTCTGAGTTCTGTATAATGGACATTCCTCCTGGAGTAAGATGGACTTTCAGTATTGTTTCGATTGCATTTTTTAATGGGCAAAAATGCTGAACATTTTTTCATGCATTTATTACAAGTTTGTATTTTTGAAGAGTATCTGGTCATTTCAATTACTTATTTGGATTGGTTCTTTTACATTTGATCTGCAAGTATTTTTAATTCTCCATATATTCTAGATACTGCTGTTCTGCCTGGAGAGTAGCTGGCACAGTTTTTCCCATTCTCTTCTTGTCATTTCACTCTGTGTTTTGCTTCCTTTACTGTGCAGAGATTTTAAATTTAAAATAATATTATTTGTTGATTGTTGATATCATTTCTTGTGCAGATATGGCCCTGTTCTGGAATTTGTAGCTAATGCCTACATCATCAACACTTTTGACAGGGAGATTGCAAGATGGCCAACTGAGTGGTGGCATGATAAGAGAGCCTCTGTGAAAAAAAAAAACTCAGATGCTGGAATCTGATGACATGGAGAAAGCCAGACAAAAGGAGAGGAATTCTCATGACCCAGGAAGAAACTGAGCAAAAGGAATAAGAAGAAAGAAAGAAAGAAAGAAAGAAAGAAAGAAAGAAAGAAAGATGAACCTGGATAGAGCCTAAAGCTGGGCAAGCCCAGGAGGATGTACTGGCACTCCTTAGAGTCAGGTGACTCAGGATTGAGCTGAAATGGCAGCCCTTCTGAGAGGGCGGGGTTGGTGAGCTCCTCAGCTGGGGGTCGCTGAGGCAGGGAATGGAAACAGCCAGTCAAAGCTGCATGAATTTTGGTGAGTGATAGGAACTGGATTACCCAGATTGGGAGGACCGGCTAGATGACATTTTGCAGTTGGGCAGGGCTGGCTTAAATAAAAACCCAAGGCAGCATCTGTCGATGACTTCTAGTCCAAAGCATATTGGTGGGATCTGCTTGGGCTGGTCCAGGCCCCTGGTTGAAACTCAATAGCTGGGGACGAGGCTGCTGTGAGCCAGTAGCATCCCCAGGGAACACACAAACTTGCTGAAGCATAAACTGGTTGACTGACATAGGGGGAGGGGCTGGCTCTCAGCACGCACTACACAGATCTGCAGTGGACTGGGGGTAGCACTTCCCAAGCCAGTGCACTGCAGAAAAAACTGTAAGGAATATGAAAGGCCCAGAGACCTCCACCACCCACCTATCTGAAGGGGGCTGAAAACATGACAAGACAGAGAAATAGCAAAAGAACTCTGACTACAGAACCAGGGAAAGTGATTCCAGCAGAGGTAAATGCAGAGGAGATGGAGAGCAGCAAACCTGTAATGTCAGAGACAGCCTCAATGGAAATAAAGAAATACCTCCATGACCTCATTGCCAAATTTAAAACTGAAATTCTACCTCAGGTAAAGCAAGATATAAGAAGATTAATAATAGAAGTCCTGGGTAATCCTCAAGTAGACACAAATGAAAGAATAGAGGAACCCAGAGAAAGGGGAGAAGCCTTTTATGAAGAATATAAACAAAACCTAGAATATATAAAACAGATCCAAAGAGAATATCAGGAAATTAAAAACTCCATTGAAAGCTGGCAAAACCTTTTAACAGAAACTAAAGACAAAATTTCAAAACTTGAAGGTATATTTGCAATATATGATCATGAAAGGAAGTATCTCTTATAAATAACAATGAACCAGGAAGCAATGATACAAAGGCTAGAAGATGACAAGGGTGTTTATAAGATAAGATTAAAATATGTAAATGAAGATGCAGCAACAAATACAAATGAAATAAAAATTCTATTCACAGAAATAATTAAGGAAAACTTCCCAAACATAGGTAATGGAAGTGAAGTTCAGATAAATGAGTCATGGAAAACTACAGCCAGCTACAACCAAAACAGATCTACACCCAGAAATATAATAGTCAGGATCCCAGAAATCCATCACAAGAACAGAATATTAAAAGCAGTCAGAGAAAAGAAACAGATTCCCTATAAAGAAAAATTCATCAAAATCACAGCAGACTTCTCAATGCAAACCATCAAATCAAGAAGAGCTTGGAGGGAAATATTCCAACCCCTGAAAGAAAATAACCTCAGACCCAGAATGATGTATCCTGCAAAACTGTCTCTCAAAATTAATGTAGAGACAAGATATTTCCACCACAAAGAGGAACTGGGGGAGTTTGTGACCACCAATCCAACCCTGCAAAGAATACTGAAGGACACTCTAGAGAGAGAGAAGAAAATCACCAGGGTTCCAGGAACAATGGCATAAAGGCCTCAAAGAAAAGGGAAGACAGTGGAATTAAGGAGAAAAGTAAACAACAATGACAGAAAAATAGCAGAGCAGAGATAAGACAGAGAAAATTGGTTATATCACTGTTTTATCTTGACTGATTTTATTTCAATCTGGTATGCTTGAGAGTATGAAGTCTGAGAACAGGGCAACTACTCTAAAGATGATGGGATTTGATAGGATACCCATTCTGGTTTGATTGTTAACTGCCTTTGAAGTCCTATAATGTCTCCAAATTTAGATTTTATTAATAGTATAATGCAATGCTAAGTTTAACTATACTATGTTTGACAATATAGACAATTTTACTAAAAGTAACGAGACATCATAGTAACTACCATAGATCACCTAGTATTATGGTTTTATATGTCCTTTTCATTTCATGTTTTTCTAGGAATTTGTATTGTTGACTTGTTTGGATTTGTTTCTCCCTCTAATACAGAAAGGCTACGTATATGTGTAGAGACTTATATTTGTGTAGAACTTCTAAGTAACTTACAAGAATGGATTATAGTTATTGAGAGGAAAAGAAAATATTCTAAAGGATATAACTGCATGTATGTTTGAGTGTGTGGGATTAATAACCATGTTGCTAGAGTTTTAGTTGGATGGATGAACAAAACTGATTACAGTTTCAGTGTCTGGATGTCCACTTTGTAGGCTTTACTTTTGTAACTTGAACAACTACTTCAAAGAGGAAAATATGTAATTATCAACTACTGATTTCTTACTGGTTACTAATTTTGTTTTTCTGTTTTGTTTTGTTTTTGAGATTTTGTATTATTCTACCCTCTTTCAATTTTTTTCTTTAAATAAAATAGTTTCAACGGTTTTTTTTCTAGCAGATCAGCACTGGTATTTCTATATATATGTGGTTTTGATTCATTTTATTTTGTTTTAGTGCATTATGAAAGATATGGATCAAAATTTACCCTTTCACATATGGATAACCAGTTTTTCCAGAAATATTGCTTAAGCAATCTTCATTCTGTCTGGAACATAGTATTGGCCCTTGGGTTTGTCTGTATCCTCTCTTCTGTTCCATTTGGTAATATGTATTTTGTACCAGTGCTGTGCTGTTTCACTTCTGCAGCTTTATACTATAGCTTGCAGTCTGGCATTTGGATGCTTCCTGCCATCTTCTTGTTAGCCAGGACTGCCTTTGCTCTTCAGGGTCTCTTCTTATTCACAGAAGTATTTATAAAGAATGTATATTTGTTTAGAATTACTTGTTTGGGTTCTATAACAAACTGATGGTAATTTAGCAGAAAATTTGTTAAAGCTATATAGTATTTTTGTAATACAAATATTTTGAAAGTATTAGTTATGCTTATCCAAGAATAAGGGATGCCTTTTCATTTTCTTATGTCCTCTTAAATCTTCTTTTCATGGTAGTAGTTTTAATTACAAAGATTCTTCTCCTCCTTAATTACATTGATTCCAAGGTATATATTTTTTTGTGAAACTACTGTGAATAGAACTTTTCCTGATTTTTTTGTGGTAAATGTGTGTGTGTGTGTCTATCAGAATGCTATTTGTTTTGTATGTTTATCTTGTATCTGTCACTTTGTGGAATTTGCTGTTTGTTCTAAGAGTCTTTTGGTGCAGTTTTCTTTTTTTTGGTTTGTTTCTTTCTTTGTTTTTTGCTCTATTTGAAGACATGCCTTTTCTTTCAGGAAGGATATTTTGACTTTCTCTTTGTTACTTGAATGCTTTCATTTATCTTGCCTAATTGATCTTGCAAAATTTTTATACTGCACTGGACAGAAATAGTAAGATTGCATATTATTAATTTATTTATAATTTAGGTATTATCCTTTAAAATTTTCACCATTTAGTATTTTTAGGCAATGTGAGTGTCATAGCTGACTTTTATAATTTTAAGTAAAGTTTTTCTATATTTATTTTCACCAAGGTTTTCGTTTTAATGAATAAATGTTGGAGTTTATCAAAGGTTATTTCTACCTATACTTATATGATCATTATATGTTTACTATTACATCTGTTTCTGTGATATATTACATTTAATAATTTATATATGTTGAGCAATCCTTGCAATCCTGTGATTAAATCAACTGGGTCATGATCTATGTCCTTTTAATGAAGTATTAAATTCTGTCTGCAAGTATCATATTGAGAAATTTTCCATGTTGGTTCCCAAAGGAAATTTTTCTATAGTATTCTTTCTATGATAAGTCCTTGTCCAGTTTTTTGCTTGAGGGCAATATTAGGATAAAATATTTAGCATGTTTCCTTTTCTTAAAATACATGGAAAATTGTTAAGAGTACTGACATTAATTCTACTTTGAAATTCTTGTAAAATTCAACAGTGAATCCTCTGATATGTGTAAATCAGGAGTGTACCTTTCTCTATGGCCTGTTTTTTTCTGGGAGGAGGAGTAAAAAAAGAAGGAAAATGAGGAGGAAGAGAAAGAGACAGAGGAAGAAGAGGAGGAAGGGGGAAAGTTTTGAAAAGATATCATTTTTTGTATTTTAAAGTAGGTCTAAGAACAATAATAAAGTTCTTTTAAGAAAGACACATACACACACACACACACACACACACACACAAGATTTGTGTACATTAAAGTTCACTCTCCAGAACTGAGAAATGTATCCACAGGTGCCCAGACCTTCAGTCACATTTTTGAAAGGTAATTGAAAATTGGAGAAAGGATTTTTCTAAGAGAGGAGCCACTCATATGCTAGGTGTTTCTTTGGACACTCTTTAGTCCCAGACCCAGCTCTGGATAGGTGTACCTTCAGAACAGGTTTTGAATTGATTGCTGCCAAGGGTTTTTGATGTTTCTACTCCTAAGCACAGGTCACAGGGGAGTGAGCAGGTAGCTGGCACAGCTCTGCTTTGCTGCTTGTCTCCCTAGGAGTCCCTCCTGTTTATAGAGAGCTTGTTCTTCATGTCTTGAGCAGTTTATGAAGAATAAAAGTTCACATACTGAAAAACTAAAATAAAAAAGTTTGGCTTAACTGGTAGGCTTTTTATTACTCATTTGTAGATATTCTGTGTAGCCCACTTGCTTTCAGGCTCCTGTTGCATGTAGTGTTATTTTCCATCCCTCGATTTTCAGTACATGTGCTTTTTCATGGATTGTATTTGTCTCTTATATGTCACATACAGTTGGGCTTTGTTTTTTGAATTAATATGCCAATCTGTGATGCTGGTTAGGGGAGTTGAGACTATTTATATTGTGAGTAATTAATATGATCAATTAATCAATTAATACAATCCTGTCATCATGTTATTTTTAATGTCATTGAGTTCTTTATTCTTCTCTTTTACTCAGTTCCTCACCCTGGCTTCCTGTATTCATTCCACTAAGATCTTTGGTATTTTGGGACTCACTTACTCTGTCTAATGTATCACTGAATATTTTTTGCAGTGTTGTTTTGGTAGTCATAAATTATCTAAGATTCTGTTTGATGGAAAATTGCTGTTTCTCCATTATTTTAAAGTTTTGTTTCTATTCTAGTTTTTCATCCTTATTGGTATATATTTGCTCTTCATAATGATTTCTTACCATTTTGAGATTTGGTACTTATACATAATAAAACAATTCTTATTATTATACTTTATTACTCTTCCTTATCCTCTCCTTCTTCCCTTGATCTTCTT
>PVLA01016316.1:0-21170 GCA_004027455.1 Hydrochoerus hydrochaeris
GCACCCATTTCCCACATGCGGTGTCCTTTTCCTGGAGAAGCGATTCCTTGAAGCGCTCTCCTCCACCCATGGACCTTGTCACAAGGCATGGATGGACTAGGACGCGGCAATCCGGGAAGGAGGAACAGCACTAGCAAAGACCCAGAGATGAACAAATTTGGCAAGTAGATGTTTGCAAGCAGAGTGCACTAGGAGAAAGGACAGAAAATACAGTGGGAGGAGTGTGATGTCACTTGATTTTGAGTCTTGAATATTAAGCTGAGGAGTTAGGAGTTTGACCACTGAGCCATTGGGAAGCCGCTGAATGTTCTTACACATGGAGGAACATATCTGATGCAAGACTTAGGAAAGTTCCTATATATTGGGATTCAGCAGACTTTAAAGGACCTGACAGTAAATGTTCCAGGTTTTGTGTGTTTGTTTGTTTGTTTGTTTTTTGGCCCATCAGGTTTCCCTTACAGTTATTTAGCTGCCATGTAGCAAAAAGGCATGGCTTTGTTTCCTTGGGAGTGAGCTGGGCCCCGAGCTATAGTTTGCCAACCCATGCTGTAGATACGAAGTGGACAGCTGGGTAGTAAAAAAGTCCCTAGGATATCATTCTACAAAACCAGAGTAATATATGAACTCAAGCCAAGGTAAATGTGGGAGGATAGAGAAGGGATATAGTCAAGAGACTTTCTGTCATAGCCTGGAACACAGTAGATGCTTCAGAAGCAGACAGACTGCAGGACTTAATCATTGGTTAGTTTTGGTGAGTATTGGAACCAAAGAGAGCAAAGATTCAGAATTAGGAGTCAGGAGGAACAGATAACCTCTAACGATTTGGAATTACTAAATGTGAGCTTCTGGCAGAGCTTCTACAATGAATCAGTGGTAATTATCCATTAATGAGAGTTCTAAATGAGAACACTAAGCATACAGAGGGAAGTTTGTCCAGGGACACACAGCTGGTGTTAGGCCTAGAACCCAGTCACTTAACTTTGCTACACAATCTTTTACTAAGAAATATTAAAAGTTAATATGAAATAGTGATGAAGGAAATAAACATGGCCCTGGGACAAAGAATAACAGGACCAGTGACATTTAGATACAGTGGCCAGAGAAGGCCTCTCTGAGAGGTGACTTCTGAGCTGACACTTACAGGGTGAGAAACAGCCTTGTGTAGTGGGAGAAGTGGGCAGGGCAGAGGGAACAGCACACGAGTGCCCAAAGCTTCCTCAATGACTGAGGGCTGCTCAAGTGAACCCAGAAAGTGCAGCATGCCCCAGCACAGCGTTGATTATCATTCATCCTTCCAGCCACTTGGAGAAAGTAGATATCCTTAGCTTCCTTTTCATTTCACTGAGGAATAATCCGAGATCAGGAATGTAGGTCGGTCTCCCAGCACCAAACTTCAGGTGCGTGGTTAGACTCAGTCCAGAAAGCAGTTGTTGGTGCAGACTGGGATCTCTAGAGAGAGGGGGTCAATCTGGACAGTGAGGAGAGAACAGAAGCCCCCACTTGTGATTTCCACCTTCCAAGTAGTGTAAGAGCAGTTGGCCATTGAGTATCCCTGGATCCTGGCGGTGCCGGGAGCAGTGGTTCAAGGCGTGAGAGGCCGGAACCCTGCCTGAGTCCCTAGTGAACCCAACAGCACGGGCTTTTCCCTTTTGGGGAGCAGTGAGAAGGCCAGGAAAGGCCACCCGGGGTGACGCTGTGCTCTCTGTGTCTGCTAGGACATCATCCTCACAGTGAAGGAGAAGCTGTCAATCTGCAGTATTGAGTACTTTGGACTGGCCCTGGAAGAGCAGTACAACATCTCCCGGCTGCACCTGCTGCATGAGGAGGAACTCATTCAGCAGGTAGGGAGGGCAGCACCGCTCTGGGGAGCGCAAACAGGGCTGGCTCGGACCTCAGCCGGAACCTTTGTGGGCAGGGCTCGGCTCATCCGCAGGTTCCACGCACGTCCTTCCATCCCAGCAGACATAAAGCTCACAAAGTTTGGTGCTAACAGGTCGGGGATTAGCCCTGTTTTTCATCTGCTCTCCTATAAGGTAGGAAGGGTGAAGGTTTAAGATTCCTGTTTTGCAGATGTGAAAGTAGAGGCTAGAGAGGCAAGACAACTTTCTCCAAGTAACACGTAGCCCTGATCTTTTGTACCGGCTGCCTTTGTACTGTGACGGAAGCGTTGGTTGCTGTGTCCAAGGTTCCTTTTTGTGGGGCTTCCACTCTGAGATGGCTCCTGCTAGCAGAAGAGGCACACACAGCCCGTCCATCTGCACCTCTGAATCATTCAGCTGTTCAGTACTTTGCTGTCCCAGCTTCTTACAGCCACACCCAGGTCAGCTCAACAAATCCCTTTTGTTCACGTGGCATTAAAAACATGGGTAGGAGTTAACAGGAAGAAGGGAGGAACAGGCTTTAAACTAGGGAACAGGATGAGGAAGGCATGACCTCAGAAGACACCCCAAGCATTCATCTCTACCTATGATCCCCAGTTACCCACCTATTAAGTTTTTCGCTTGCAGACTCTTTTTCAACTGACTTGTATTGCATGTGCATTGAGAAAGAAAATAAAATTAAATCCCTAAGATAGTTTAAGTTAAAGTATGGAATGGTATATAGGCTGTATTATTATTTGTAGAAAGGAAAGAATGTGCATCCATCAAAGTGCACATATGAATAGACTGTTTCTGGGAGGGCACGTAAGAAACTCCAGACGGGTTTCCTCTGGAAGGGGGAAATATCACTCTTTTGAACCTTCTGCATTTTATCTCCATGGGAAATAAAGATCAGGAGCAAAGAACTGCAGCTGTCTTAGAAATTGCTAAAGGGGAAACTGGGGACTATCTTTCATTATCCTTTTCCTTTTCAAAGTTGTTTTGTGGGATCAAAGGCTGCAAGGTCAAAGCCTCTGGAACATTAACAGTATCTTCTGTTCTCTTTACCCATGGCAGGTGGTGGAAAGGGAGGAGTCACATGACTCCCGCTGCCTCTTCAGGGTGTGTTTTGTCCCCAAAGATCCCCTGGACCTCCTGAAAGAAGATCCTGTGGCTTTTGAATACCTCTACCTGCAGGTGACTGGTTCTGTGCTTCCTGAAATAATAGCTGTGTCTTCAAAGATAGCATGTGGAGTTATTCTGAACATGAGCTCAGGGCAATTAAACAACCCTTGGCAGGGATTATCTTTTTCTGCAAAACAGGACTAATTATTCCTCAGAATTCCTTTTCCTGTTTCTGAGTTGTTGCGACAGGATATATTCAGTATAATAATGGAATTTAGGTTTGGTTCTCAGTGTGAATGATACATTTTCTAATACCATTTAAGAATTGTTATTATTTCAGTTTTTATTGCTAAAAGGGCTTTAGAGACGATGAAACTGAGTCTTGGAAAGGTCCTGTCGCTCATCTGGGTCACCCATTTAGTAGCAGAGCCAAATGCTCGTTTCTTAACCCCCAACCAAGTCTTTTCCTCTACTCTACCTCCCTAGGCAAGATATATTATATTATTTTTATTTGGATGAAAAGAATCCTTTGGGAGGCATAACCATTCTACAGAGATCACCTGGGCTAGGGGGACTGACTCACCCAAAGTCTTGAAATAACGAAAGCAATGACACCATCAGTGCTTTTTGCTTTTGTACTACTGTGTGCCTTGTGCCTGCTTTCACAGGCATTATCTTGCTTAAAGGTTACAGAAACTATGTAGGGTAGATTCAACTGTCTGTTTAGTAATGGAAGATACCAGTACTCGGGGTAATTTAACCAGGTCACACAACCAAAAACTGCCAGAGACAGACCTCAAAGCTGAGCCATTGGTCCTGCTGCCTTTTCCCTGAGAGAACTACAAGATGCAGTTTACCTGTTCTCGTTTCCCGACTCCTCTGCTTGATTTCCTCTAGAGCTGCAGTGACGTGCTTCAGGAGCGCTTTGCTGTGGAAATGAAGTGTAGCTCTGCACTACGGCTTGCAGCCCTGCATATCCAGGAGCGGATCTATGCATGTGCCCAGCCACAGAAAATCTCTCTGAAGTACATAGAGTGAGTGGCTGGGGGCACAGCTGTGCTGCATTTGTGACTCTGCTGGCCTCTGGCCAAGATGGCCAGACTCCACAGGAAGCTGAAATTCATCCCCCCATCTCCATCTGTCCTTGTTTTTTCATCCATTTCCTGTTCCATCTGGGGGGCTTGGTTCCCCCCAGGTATCAGAAACTGGCTACTCCTCCTGGGGCAGAAGTCAACTCCAGGTGGAATGACATAGGGTCCCCTTGTAAATCCCCAGCCCCTAGGGGCTATCCTGGGCATGAGTTCACAGCTTCAGTGTTAAGGTTTTCTAAGGGCAGGAATGCCTTGAAAATTTTCTTTCTATGAATGTGAACCAATTCCTGTTACATTAAACCCCAATTAGGATAGTGTCAAGTTCTAGGATGCCAACATCTCTTCATTTTGAGCTTAGAATTGCTCTGAGTAGTACCACTCCCCAAATCTCACCAAGCCCCTCTCCAAATCTCAGATGTATCCTGTCTAGGCATCAAAATCTTATGGGAATCATATTTTTAGAATAATAGGTCCCTGGTCCATTTCCTGATGTACTGAGTCATATCACTTGGGAGTGGGATCTGAGATGCTGTGTGTGAGTGTGTGTGTGTGTGTGTGTGTGTGCGCGGTGTGCGCGTGCGTGCACGCGTACATTTCAAACTCAGAAACTCAGAACACTTTACAGCTGAGCTGTGCACCTACCACTGAAGATGATGGTGGTGATGATGAGTGGTGAACCCAGGGCCTTTGCACTGAGCTATATCTCCAATCTTTTTTTATTTTTTAAAATTTTGAGACAGGGTGTCACAAAGTTGCCAAAGCTTGCCTCAAGCTTGGAATCATTCTGTCTCAGCATCCTGAGTACCTGGGACCACAGGCATGCACTAGTTTTGAGACGCTATATTTTTAACAAGTATGTGGAGGCTTTTGAGGCTGCTAGGCTAATACCATCCTGAGGCTTGGCTTTGGGATTTTGTAGGTGTTCTGTGTTGCTCCACAAACGTGTGTTTGAACAGAGAATGTAGACCAGTGGTAGAGTGCTTGCCAACCATGTGCAAGGCCCCAAGTTTGATTTCCAGCATCACAAACAACACAAAAATGCATTATGTATGCATGATCACATACACATGTAGTAAAAAAGTTAGAGAATTCTTGTCCTCATTAATGGGCTATCACAATACACCAGAATGCTCAATGGGGTTTTGTTCTTGAATGATCATAATGGGATTTTTTTGTTTTGATTTGTTGTTTTGTTTTGTTTTTGTTTTTTGGTATCAGGAATTGAACTCACAACCTTGCACTTGCCAGGCAGGCACTGTGCCACTGAGCTATGTCCCCAGCAGCCTGCAGTGGTTTTTGTGGAGTATGTAATTTGTGTCTATGAGGGGGTAATGGATAGATAGCCCCTATACTGAAAAAGAGGCTCATGACTGCTGCATTATAGCACCACTAATAAGTACTGAATCAAATGTGATTATGCTCTCCATCAGAGCCAAGTACACTGTAAAAATGGGCCGCTTTGTCTGCAATGTCTCATGGCAGGAAAGACTGGGGAATAGAGAACTTTATATCTCCAACTTTACTCCGAAACATGAAAGGCAAAGACATCAAGAAAGCCATTAGTTTCCACATGAAAAGGAACCAAAACTTGCTGGAACCCCGACAGAAGGTAATACAGCTGCTAGGTCCTGCTAGCCCGCCCAGCTGTCTATTGTGAAGCCTCAGGGAAAATGTTCCAACATTTCTTGGATTTTAGGCAAGTGAGTAATTCTGTCCTCAACAATCTTTTTTATTTTTCAATTTAAGCAACTTATTTCTGCTGCTCAGCTACGTTTAAATTATCTACAGATCCTTGGAGAACTAAAGACGTATGGTGGGAAAATCTTTAATGCTACTTTAATGGTACGTATGCAAGGACTCTGAAATCCTATTCCTATTTTGGAACTTCCACAAATCTATGTGTCTTTTATAAATTCCAAAATTCCTGAGGACTCTGCCATATACTAGCATTTGTCTGGGGAACTAAGTATTATGTCACTGGCGAGTATTTGTCATGTCCGTGCTTATTGTTAGTCCAGTGAAAGATGCTAGGGGAGGTAGAGCTGAATCAGATGTGACTTCTGCCCTCCAACATGAATCAAACTACCCACCAAGACAAAGCAAAGCCACGAGAATAGTAGAGAGCTGCTGCTGTGGGGTTAAAGACAGACTGAGAGGGACTGACTCAGGTGGAGGCAGTAAGGACGGGGAGAAGGGGAAGGGGCAGGTCTCACATCGACATCGTGGGTAAAGGGCGTTGGAAGTGGCGCACTGTGCAGTTTTGGGCATATGAGGGTGAAGAGGAAAGTGGGAACCATGGGGAAAAGTGAGGGAGAGTTAGCCTGACTCCCAGGCAAAGGCCCTGATGGCTCAGAAGAAGGAAGAGCTGGGAGGTGGGCCTGAGAAGGGCCCGGAGAAACAGAAGAGCTCTCCTTTCTGTGCTGTTTTCCCTTCAGTTCCTTTTAGCACGCACTCCTCAGTTGTCAGTGTGGGAGAACATGGCTGAAGAGAACTGTCCCCGGTGACATAGTCAGAACGCACGACTCTCTGGCACAGTGCCAATTTACAGTACCGCTAGAGGTTATTTTTTTAAATATTAGCAAAACTGCTTTCAAAGGATGTATTGTTCCTCTCAGTTATTTTCATTTAATAAGAGTGCTGACCTAACAACATATATAGAAAAAGTTCAGTGTTTTGAAGAAAAGGAAGAACATTAGGAAATTGGGGAAAAGGGAAAAACAGATGGAATCTTTGTGTAAATAAGAGATCTAAACAGCAGAGAAGAGATTGAATCACAGACACAAGGCTTTAAAGGTACAAGAAAAATTTCCCAATGTTGTTAAGGGCTAAAGTTCCTAGCCCTAATCTTCCCGTACCTTTACTGTCTTACGAAACAACTGGTAAAAGCAGCCAACCACACATAATGGCTTAGGTATTGGCTTGCTGCGTACTGGGAGTTATAGATAAATACAACTCTAATGTCAGACAACATAACATAAAATATGAAGCATGGAATAATTAGAATAAGTCATACATGCTCAGTACTATCAGAGACTCAAAGAAGAACAACACAGAGAAAAAAGGCTTTATGGTTTGAGAAACCAAACTTCATTCCTGAAAATCTCTGAAAGCTGAGGAATGGTATTGAAGGTTTCTAATTTCCTATAAGGCAGATGCTTTAGGTGAGTAGATAGGTTTTGGTATATTAAAGAAGGGTCAGGATTGTAGTAGATAATAATGAGAGAGAAGAGGCCCTATTTATAGAACAGGTTACAATTCTCTATTGAAAATAGTCTTATACCAGGTAAGTTTATTCTTAATTTAGCTTTAGATGGGTCTTAGGCTTGGCAATAGTCTTGGGGAGCAGTAATAACCTAAAGTAGGAACCACAGAGTTGGCAAAGAGAAATATTATGTCTTACATGTGCAAGGTGTTTTCATTAGCTTCTGAATGGATACTAATTCCTCTTCCACCTTTCTGCAGTTACAGGATAGAGAATCATACATTGCCCTTCTGGTTGGAGCCAAGTATGGAATTAGCCAAATTATTAATAGCAAACTCAACATCATGTCCACATTGGCAGAGTTTGCCAGCATCAGCCGTGTAGAGCTGACAGAAGAGTCTGAAAAAGTGAGCATGGTCAAAGTGTATCTTCAGGACATTAAGGTAACAAGGTGGGGAGAGATTCTGAAATCCAACTTCTGGATTTGGGGGCTAAGTTATTCTGTGATAGTTTATATGAGTTTTAAACAGTACTAAAGTTTGATATTCAATGTCTGCTTATAAGAATGGACTGTCCATCTTGTCTCAACACGTGGCAAGTGCTAAACAGGGTACATCATCCTGATAAGATCCCAAAGGGTTTTTTATTGTTGTTTATTTATTTGTCTTTGTATAAATTGAGCTGGACGTATGCTTTCCTGATACAAAGTTCTGAACCCAAATTTTGTTGGATTCAGTAGGTAGATCGGGAACACCAGAGGATTTTTATCATATCTTTGGGACCAGAATGGCTGCCCAGGGGTTTCAAGTGGTAGAATTTAAAATGGGTAAATAGTTTAAGGTATCTCCTGAGCCTCTCTGGAAGACTCTACAGTTATCTTTCCCTCCCTTGACTTAACCCAACGTGCTCAGAAAGATGTTTTCTTCTTCATATCTCTCTTTCCCTTATTTTGCATTTGTTTCTTTTGCTTTTCTAAGTCAGGTCTTGAAAGGAGCCCATTGTAAGAATGAGTGGGTGGGAGGCTGAGTGGGATTGGAGCCTAGGATAGAGGTTAGAGAGGAAGGGGAGACTGCACAGATTTGTCTGTATGTGGGTGTGTGTGGATGTTAACATGTGTGATTGCCTATGTCTATCCACATGTGATCACTGAGATCCTTACATGTGAGAACCTGGGGCATAACAATGCCTATTTATGGACCATGGCCGGGTTTATTTGGAATCTTTCTTTGGCCCCACAAGGCCTTGTCCTTTGGCCCTTTATACACAGAAGAGTTCTGTTTGCTTTCAAAGGTTCTGACGTTGCTGCTGGAATCCAACAGTGCAAAAGATCTCGCCTGCCTCATAGCTGGGTACTACAGGCTGTTTGTCAACCCAGTTGTCTCCATTTTCCTCTGGCCTGGAACTCAACAAGTACACCGGGTGTCTGCTGAGGAAGGTGAGGCACCGGCCCTTGCCCCAGTAAGGACAGGCCCGTTTCACTGGTCTCAGAGGTAAGAGCAGGCTGGAGAGGAAGGGTGGATAAGGCTGAGCCAAGACTTCAGCTGAAATAGAGGAGAGATATTTTGCCATTTATTTCCAAGGAAAGAGTTGTTTCTTAAATACTAAAGCAGCTTTCTTTGAATCTGAAATTTTCCTAAAGCCAAGAAATACTGTTGAAGATGTCTCATTCCCTATAGTATTTTCTAAAATTATCTCTAAAATCCACTATATTTTATCATTATTTCTCAGTAAAGAGAGGTGTAACATGTGTTCAGAAAAAAAAAATTAACTGATTCTTTTCCATGCCTCTGTGCTCTATAACATTTTCCTCAATTGTAGCAGAAACTCTCAGCCTTCCATGTTTAGAGCAAGGCGTACCTGGAGACAAAGGCACCTTAAAACCATAGCTTGTGAGGAAAGAGGCAGAGGACAGTGGATTCTCAGGCCTCTTCCAGTGTCCATCACCAGGCTTTGCTGTAGCACCCTTCTGTTGATGCAGCATTTTCCCAGGGGTATGTGATAGATATTTAATAACAGTCCCTACAGGAGGAAGAAACTGTGGCTTGAAACAGTTTTCTAATTCTGTGGTGTAAACACTCCCATCACAGCCAGTTTCAAGCTACCAACATGACCCCACTGAATGCAGAGGTAGGAAGAGGTGCTTAGTAGGGTGCTGCTACGTAGTGTTTCCTTCATGTGAGTGAAACAGGAGTAAGTCATCTCAAGAGAAGAGACAGTAGTAAAATGCCCACCAGGTCATCTGTGGGGAATTGATTTCAGAAACCTCCCAGCTATACCAAAATCTGCAAATTTTCAAGTCCCTTCTTTAAAATGGTATAGAATTTGTATATAACTTACACATATCCTCCTGTATGCTTTAAATCATCTCTAAATTACTTAGAATAGCTAACGCACTGTAAATGCTGGACTGTAGCTTTTAGACTGTATTGTTTAGGAAATAAATAAGAAACAAAGTCTGGACATATGCAGCACAGAGGTGATTTTTTTCCTAAATATTTTTAACCCAGGAATCTACAGCTCTGGAACCCACAGACAGGGAGGATTGAGTATGGTTAGGATGTGATGAGTGTGGGTATTTTTGTTGGGGTTTGTGCAGTGTATTTATGAATAACAGACCCCCAGAGTCTGGTTGCAGAGTGGCATGTGAGAGCAGCCCTGTTGGGAGGCAGTTGGAGGGAAGCAGTGCTGCTGCTGCTGCTGCTGCTGCAGGACGGGGCAGCAGTCAGAGAAAGTGCGTTAGAGAGGGCGGGAGCTGAAGGTCTTGGAGAAAGGAAACTGAGGCAGACAGTGGAGAAGAGGAAACGTGGAGGCATGACAACCGGCCAAGCCAGAGTCTGTGAGGAGCTCTGTGCACAGGCGGGGAGGAGGGTCAGGCTGCTGAGGAGGGTCCAGGCCGTCCGTTCTCTGAGGGCTTGCGGCAAGGATGCCAGGAGAGGGTCAGAATCTTACCGTGAGAATGACAACAGACTGTGGTAGAGGGGGTCAGGGTCATCCTACAGAGGGGATGACTAGATGGCAGAAGAAGGTCCTGGGCCATCCTGAGGAGGCTTTGACTAGATTGTGGGTCAGGGCCGTCCTGTGAGAGAGCCCGCGTGGAGACTCCTGAGGAGGGGAGCAGGTCAAGACCATCCTCTGAGAGGGCTAACAAGGCTGTGCTGTGAGAATGTTTCACTCTCACGAGACAGATTCACCTTCACCCCTGGGTGAGAGAGCGTTCAGAGATTTCAGCAGGGTAAGGTTTGATCAGCAGAGTTTTATGGAAGAATGTCTATAGACCTCGCTCAGTGTCCCACACCCTGCTACCACGAGTCCCGTCTAGGTACCTGCAGCTAGATGATTTTGCATGGTCCTAAAAGGCCAATAATACCAGGAGGTTTCCAAGGCCAGGATTCAGAATGGTGTCAACACAGTAGGCTCAAAATCCCATAAAAGTATTAAAAATAGATTCTTTGGTCCCCAGTACCAAAAAAATGATCCCCGGTACAAAAAAAAAAAAAAAAAAAAACAGATTCTAAAGATCTCAGTTCCTAGCAGTTCAATGTTTTGTGTTTTAAATATAATTTCTCAAATGATTTTTATTCTCAGGATAGAGGTGAGATTTTGGGAGGAATTGAAGCCTAGGTGAGTCTACCCACAACAGAGGGAAATCCAATAAAATACCCAGCACATCTCCATAAATAGCTACATCTCCTTGGAAGGAGACGTGAATTAGTACTGTCTTCTTAGGTGGCTCTCATAGCTGTGGGACAGGTAGCCTGATGATGTAGAAAGGGCAGGAGGACAAACAGGCATCTCCAAGTCCTGGATGCTGTTTTAACCTTCAGAATCCCCTGTGTTACAGGCTACGAGTCCAGGGCCTGCAGTGACTCAGAAGAGTCCTCCGAAGTGGACTGTGTGCTGGAGCCTCTCTGTAACAGACGCCTGATGAAGCTGGGCCCCTGTGGACCACTCATCAAAGAGGAGCAGTCCCCCAAGAACAGTCTCAGACCTGAGATGGCCAGGAGGGGCCCAAGCACCTGTGGGGCCAATAGCACAACAGACAGTGCTGAGTCCGAGGCATCTGACTCGGCCAACACCGAGAGTAGAGGCGGCAGGACCAGTGGCTCAAGTGAGTCCATGGATGCCCTGGAAGAGGACGACTTGGATGCCTGTTCCTCCAGCAGGTCTGGCTTCTTCCATTTCAGCTCATCAGGCTTCTCAGGGGGTCTTGATTCTAACAGTCAAGAGGAAAAAAACCGAATTGAGACCAATGGCTTCCTCTGTCTCTTGAACCTGGCCCAGAGTGCCAACCCTCAGTACCAAAAGATACAGTGTTCCCAGAGTCTTGCTCCTGAAACCTGCAGCTGGGGGTCAGAACTGACTGTGGGCAGGCTGGACCCCAGACTGTACGAGGGCAACTGTACTGACTATTACAGCCTGTGTTCCAGCGTCTCTCCAGCCAGCCACCTGAGCGACAGTTCAGAGAGCACAGCTTCCCGGCAGGGGGTCGCACCAGCAGTCTGGGGCCAACAGGACTGGACTGAGGCCCAGCCCAGCTCCACGCCAGAACAGCCGGCCCTGCAGCCACCACTGGCCTTTGAGGATGGCAGCTCAGATGAGGAATACTATGATGCAGCAGACAAGCTCACACCCCCAGACACCCTCTCAGGTGAGCCAGCTCTCAAGCAGCTCCAAACGGTCAGGACTGAGGTTGAGAGGGTAAAATGGGGTCCTGGTTCACTCTCAAGGAGACAGACCTGCCTTCCATGGGCCAAATTACTCCTTTAGTACCTGGCTACAGGGAGCTCAGGCAGCACTTCTCAAACATGGCTGAGCATCAGAATTACCTGAGAGAGCTTGTTTAAAACTAAAGATTCCAGTCTGGAAATACAGCTCAGTGGCACATTGCCAGCCTGGCAAGTGTGAGGTCTTGAGTTTGATTCCTGGTACAAAAAAAAAAAAACAAACTAAAGATACCTCGCTGCTAGTTTCAGAGATTCTGATTTAGGAAGTCTGCAAAGCAGCCTAGAATTTGATATGCACAGTGAAGCTAGATTGGAAATGGTTGAGTATCTTTCCCCTCTGATTCTCAAGTACTAGGCTTGATCCAACTGTTTCATTCTGGCCGAACCTCAAGACTTCTTCACAAAGTGCTTCTCTTCTTGGAAAGACCCACCCAGCATGCTTCAATCCTTGTGTCTGTGGCCAAGAGGCAGGGCCCCGTTTATCAAAAGAAGCCCCTCTCGGAACACTCACACATGAAATGGCACTAACAGAAACAGCAGCAGCTCTTTTTTGAATCCTAGTAGGCACAGGCATTGTGCCAGGCACTAGCACTAATCCATCTATGCTGCATGGCACCATGTATGGGTGCCATTGGCACTGGCACGAAGAAAACATGCCAGAAGGATCTAAGAGCTAATGGATTGCTGGCCGGCCTCAAGAACTGGATTCAAACAAGGATGGCAATCAGGCCAGAAATCTAAGTAGCAGAATTCCTCATCCGTAGTATCAGGGTATTGTGCCTGGAAAGGATGGGCTATGCTTTTATTCTTCATTGTTAATCCATATATTCCAGTTTGAAATCCTGAGGAATTTAGATCTGATCACTTGACTGGTGTCGGGGTCACCTTTACTAATAATTCAGTGAGTTGGGGATGCAGCTCCATAGTAGAGTGCTTGTCTAGCATGCATAAGATCCTGGATTTGATCCCCAGCCCTACCAAAAAATAAATAATAGCAATAATAATTATAATTATTGCTATTGTAAAATTGAAAACTATCAAAATTATTATCCCCATCTTATAAATAAGGAAATTGAAGAGATGAAAGTTTAACCTTCCCAAGGTTACACAGCCCTTCTAGGATTTGGACTCAGACAGACTCAAGTCCTGAGCTCAGTCTCTGCAGACCTCTTCATTTTTCTTCTCTTTATATATGTTTTCTTTTCTTGCTTTTCAGGACCTAGACCCATTTCTACCACAAAACCCAGTGCTACAGGTTTACAGAGTCAGACCAGTGCTTGCATCCCTGAGGATAGCCTGCAGCCTGGGCCACATAGAAGAGAGCCGAGCAGAAGGGGAGGGGTGAAGAAGTATGCCAGGACCCTTCGGAAGAGAAGGTCCTTCCTGCAGACTGACTATACCTCTCAGGTCTCTTTTCCCCTGGCACCATCGGCCTCCCTGGAGAGCGTGGGTGATGTCTGCTACTATGACAGGGAGCCCTACCTCAGCATCAGTGCAGCCTCCCCAACTGTGTCTTCCCTGCAGGACATGCAAGGTGAGCCAGGCCTCCTTGAGACCAAGGCTCTGGGGCTGCTGGCTCCCCTGAGGGAGACTCAGAACAAAAATCCAGCCTCCAGGGTCATGGAGATGGAGCCTGAGACCATGGAAACCAAATCGGTCACTGATTCTCGGGTATCTTCTATCTCTGCTATTCGTCTCCGGATTGACCCCAACAATAAAGAGAATTCTGAGGTTCCCCATTTGGCCACCACTACTAATAAACCCTCAGCAAGCGGCCTTCACTGCCCCAATCCAACTTCTTGTCCAGAAACTACTCAGACAAAACCTTTCCAAACGGTATGTCCACTTCAAGAAGCAGATGTCACTGCTCCCAAAGGACTCACCATAGATCTTAGCGACAGCAACTTCCCTCTCTCCAGTGCTGATCCTAACCCAGACAACCTAGAGCCACATAATGTCTCTCGGGGAGACACACTGGAGCTGGGAGACATCCAACTGGAAGTAGAATCGGGATCTTTTTTTACAAATCATATACAAGAAACTGGCACCCAATACACAGAGCCTTTGTTGTCTCCTAGAAATGGGCCTAGAAGTGATGAATGTGAAATAAATTCAGGAGAGATGGCCTCTATCTATACAGAGGAGGAGCAACAAAGACAGTTATCTTTGCAAAGTGATGGCAAAGTTATAAACAAACATGGTCCCAACTTATTTCAGGAAGAATTTGGGAAGGATTCAGGTGACTTTGAGGGTAATATAACAAATTTTCCACAGGCTCCTGATGGTAACACTCCAGCTAGTGAAATAATTACCTCCCTCTCCTTGCAGGCTCCTGGAACAGGGACTGAGCAGACCCCACCACATCCCCCCAAGAGCCCCCAAGAAGAAGCCCTTGTCCAAGCCTGCCAGACCCAAGATCAAAAACTATTGGCAGAGCTAGATCTAGACCCCAGTTTCTTACTTGGGAAGCAGATCATTCCATCTGACTTCCCTCCAGGGGGGGTCAAGGCAGAGCCACTTAGCCATGTCATAGGGGGAGATACAACCTCTGCAGACACTTCTCAGCAGGTCCATTTTAATCCTTCTCCGCCAAAGCCACCACTGTGTCAAGAGGAGACAGATTCAGAAGCTTCAAACCATTGCTCACTGTCAGAAGGCAAAGATGACAGTTCTAGCATTTGCCTCTCTACTGAAAGATCATTCCTCTGCTTTGCCCCTGAAAGCCACCCTGAAGTTTCTGCCCATCTGAGGAGGGCCATGTCTTTGGGTTTTGCGGGGTTGAATGAAGAGGTGGCCCCTAGGATTGGGATGGAGCAGTGCAGCTGCCAGTTCTCCTATGCTACCTGCTTCCGTGGCCTGCAGCCTGAGACAGAGGAAGAAGACAGGAACCCAGAAGCATACCCCCCTGCCCCCCTCACCTCACCACCCTCGGCAGGAACCCGGCTTGTTCCGCCCTGGATGCCTTCCCGGGCCCACAGCTGCAGCGCCGCATCCCTGTCAAGAAAAAGCCACATCTGGCCAGAGTACTGCTCCAGAGCACTGAGACAGCTGAAAGCCAGCCCCATGGGCACCCCTGAGGGCTTCCTCCAGCTCCTGGAGAATTTATTAGAGCTCCAAGACATTCTAGAAACTTCCTGGGGGAGTGGGCACAAACATCCCCCAGAGAAGTGCGCCTGGCACTTTTTGGAAAGCCGGAGCCACCTCTGCATGGGCTCACAGAAGCTGCTGTCAAGCTGTCAGCACGTGATCAGAATGGACCAGTCCCCTGAGGAGATGCATCGCGCTGTGCATGACACCTTCCAGCACCTGGTCCAGCTGGCAGGCCTGTGCTTCCAGTTTACGGACTGCAGCCGCTGCTCTGCCCGGCACAAGGAAGCCACCGGGAACCTCAGGGATGTAGTTTACACCTACCACCAGTTTGTAGAGGCTGCGAGATTGACCTGTGAGAGAGGCTACCATGACCTGAGTGTAAAACTCTTGGCCCGTCAGTGCACAGCCCTCACAGCTGCCGTGTTCTGTTTGACCCAGAAGTTCCGGGCATCCACTGCCCTGTAAACAGGGGTCCCCTATCCGAACACTTCCCTAAGAAGCCCTGTCCATTCCCCACTCAGCCCTATCAGATGTTTACTATATAGAGTATTCAAATAAACTGCTGCTTAGTCTTGGCCTGACTCACACAGAGTAATGATAAGTATGGGTGAAAAGCACTCAGATTCACTTAACAAACATTTACTGGATACTTCCTGTGTACCAGGCCTGTGCTAGGAGCTTGGGAATTACAGGAAAATCACATGAAACCTGACCAGGATGCTCACAGGTGCTTCGGGTACAGATTAGTAACTGACCATCAGTGAAGCATACCCAGGGGTATGGATGCAAGAGGAAGCTACAGATTTTTCCCCAAGAAGGCAGGAATGGGGGAGGCAGGTGGAGGCCACTTAAAAACAGTCTTGGTTTCTCCTAGCACACTTACCAATAACCTTTGCATACAAGGGTAAATACATGTGCTGTTTTATAGATTCTACCTTCCCCAATTTTGGGCTGCAGCCCCCAGCACTCGGAGAGCTAGAATTCTTGGCTGCCTGGCTGCAGCAAGCATAGGTTGCCACTAGGTGGCAGTCAGTCCCGCAGTTGCAAGGCCACTACATGCTTTATGGGAAATTGATTGCACTCCAGAATCTTGAACCCAGTTTGTTTTAAATATGTAAAAGGAAAACACTGAAGTCCTGAATTATATGCATGCTTTTAAGAACATTAAAACAAAAGAAATACATTCCATAGCTTTTTAATCTCAGCTGAGCAGGCCAGGGATTTAGCTCAGTGGCACAAGCACCTGCCTGGCAAGCACAAGGTCATGAGTTTGATCCCTGGTATGAAAACAAAATCTCACCTGAGCTTGTTATTCCTGGTTAACCATGGACAAGCTACTTAACCTCTCAGGGTTTTGGTTTTCTCTTCTGCAAATAGGAATGCTAACATTGCCCAGTTGATAGAAAATAAACCCAGGAAACACTGATGTAGTAAACTCTGGATAAATGGTAGTAACAGCCTTCAGTTTTTATGGATGCCTTTCCTAGTCTGCAACTTTTCTCTACATTTTGTCCTCGGATAGCAGGTAAATTCATATCAAGACTCTTGGGGTGCCTTTGCCATGGCTTCTCCATCTAGGCCAAAGGTGCTTTAGTGGCTCACCTTGGCTGACTAGCAGTCACTAAGGGGTCCTTTTGTCCCTCTGGTACTCCTGACCAGTTGTAAACTCAGTGCTACCTCTTCTCTGGTAGGGCTTCCTAATTCCTCCCCTTCCCTTAGCAAAAGTAGAATCAGGGATAAATGTGTTAAATCACATACCTAAGCTCTCTCCAGTCAGAAGGAAAGAGGGAAAGAGAGATTCCACCCATTACCCTTTACCAGTTACTTACCTTGTAACAAGTTGATTAATCAGTACTTGGTTAATCAGGAAAAGATTTAAACTCTTAGACTACTGCCTCTTTCCACAAAATACTTTGAATAAAGTTAAGTAAGGCTTTTTAACATACATTTGAAGTGATTTCATGTCCAAAATGGGGATAATACAACACTAAAATTTTTTTAAAATTGTATGATGTTAAACAGGACCTGAAATTTTTGCCAGCAGAAAGCTCTAAAGAACTAAATAACTTCTTTGTGTGAACATAATCTATATGTTCAGAAGTTTAGAGAAGGAGTCCAAAACTCCACTCGGTCAGGGCCAGAATCCTGGCTATGGCCTGTTTTACAGACACTTCTCTGGGCCTCAGTTTCCCCACCTATCAGGGAAATAGCCACGTGATTAGGGATTACATTAGGCCAAATAGGGGCTGGGGATTTAGCTCAGCAGCACAAGCGCCTGCCTGGCAAGTGCGAGGTCATGAGTTTGATTCCCGGTACCAAAAACACAACAACATGTCAAATGCCTTCTTTAGATGGTGTGAATACTTTTTTTTAATATGACTATCACTTGGGATTGTTACAAAGTGTACATTCAACATTTTTGTGAGAAATAGTCATGGAAGGCAGGAAAAAGGCTGAAGCCTCCAGATTAGGCACTTGGATGTTTGGTTTTTTTCTTTTTTTCTCCTCTTAAGTCCATTGCCTTTCTTGGATTGCTACTGCATGGAGTTTGTCTTTTTCTCTGCAGTTCCTTTGTAGAAGGGTAGGTCCCAGGAGTAGTTGGAACTCTTTATTTCTTATTGAGAAATGCAGGGCACGTCAAGACACACAGTCTCCTTACACTGATGAGTTGGATGGGCTGCCTACCCCACAATGCAAAAGTCAATGTTTGATAATTAGGAAACTACTGGATACTTACTCCCATTCTTTCCCTTTTCCACCCACCATTGCATAGGCTGATTTAACTTTTTTAACAAACATTTATGGTACAGCCATGCCAGGTGATGCCTGATACAGGACTATGAGTGTAAATAATTGGGTGGAAATTCTTTTTTTAAGAATTTCCAGTAGAAGTTAGATGAAATATACAGATAGAATAACAACATACGATACAGTGTGCTAAGGGCTACCAATGAGAAGGGTGCTGTGAGACCGTTAAGCAGAGAAAAGTCATTTGGCAAGAAGCAAGAGTAATCAGAAGTGGCTTCCTAGAGTTGGTGGCATTAATTAGAACTAGTATGTCAGGAAATATTTATTGAACATCAAGTTTTAGATTTGGCAATTAGGATTTGGATGTGTCAAGAAAGTAGAAAAATTATTCTGTCAACAAATGTTTACTCTGCAGGCACATTGGAAATACAGCCACAGGCATGGCAGACACAGGCTCCTCTAGGAACTTAGGAAAGAGGGAAAAACACATTACTGACTGAGAAGGGATATTTAAAAACAAAGATGCCAAGACAGGGATGGGATGAGCCGGTCTTGCCTAGGGTGGCCAGGAAAGCCCTTTCAGAAGAGGGAGTGTTTGAGCAGAGGCCCAAAGGATCAGAGCCAGCCACAAAAAACATGAAAGGAGAGGGGATGGTCCGTGAAAAGGCCCTTGATGTGTCTGAAGCTTTTCAAAACCAGTGCAAACAGGGCAAGCTGGAGGGAGGATAAGAGATGAGGCTGGAGGGGCAGCAGGTACACGGCTTTGGGGAGTTAGATTTTACATTTATCCACATCAAGAAGCCACTGACAGATCTGGAGTAGGGGAGACAGTTGTCTGGCACACAAATGTGGAGGTGGGAGAGACAGAAAGACCCAAAGACCTTTTCTTTCCACTGGAGAGAAGCCACGAACTTAGAGGTGAAAGGAAATAAAGTGTGTGGGGTTGGGGGTACTTAGTATGGCTAACAGGTTCAGGGACTGGCAGGTGGGTCAAGGAAGATTATTTGAGCCCTTTTACCAGCCAAACTGAGGCATTTCAGTAGGCAGTGTATAGCCAGGGCCAGCATCTGAGCAGAGAAGAGCTGAGAGAACTGAGGTTTAGAAGAAAAATGTTTCGTGATAGCATCTGTAAATGGACTTGAGGCATGGGTTGGGAGGAGTTGTGCTGAGAAAAGCCCAGAGGAAAAACGGCCAGAAGGGGATCCAACAAGTCTGTTGTTTCATGACAGAAATCTATTTCAGACTCACTGGTGGAAAGGTCTCTGATAAAAAGTGAGACCTCTAGGATTGCAGGAGTGAAGGGAAGAGTGGCCGATAGGCCTCAGCCCCACGGGAGGCTGGCTTGGACATGCCTCTGAACTTCAGTTTCTCTGCTGAGACGTGAAGGGAGATAAAGGAGGAAGAGTAACCGGAGATTAGACCTCTTGGCTGCCAAAACCTCGACTTCCGTATCTTTTATGAGCCGGATGGCCAGGGAGCAAAAAGACGTATGTTCTCAGAAAAGAGCTGTGGACCCTATGGGTTGTTAGGAAAGCAGGGAGCTGGGAGGGTTCCCAGGCTGCAATCAGAAGTACTTGGTTTCACCCCAGTTTACAGACATCCGGCCCATGACAGAAAACGAACAGCGTGGACACCTAGTTGCTAGGTCTGGTCAGTAAGGGGCAGGGATTGTAATCAACTAACTGGCGGGAGAACTGAGGATCGGAGAAGCCAGAAAAATCTCCCGACCAGACGCTGGGCACCAGCAGAAGGGGCGGCTCTAATTATGGCCCTGCCCACCCAACCGGCAGGTTGAAAACTACAATTCCCAGGATGCCACTCGAAGCGGAGTCCAGAAACCGGAAGTGGGATAGGAGAAAGACCAGTTGAGCGCTTCCGCCGCTGCGAAACGTAGATGGTTACCGAAACGGGTAGGGGACCACGGACTTGAGGTGGACGTCGGGGAGGTGGTGGTAAGGTCTTGTGGCGGTAGTGGCCAGCTTCTCGCTGCTTCTCCTCTCGACCTCTGGCATTTGAAGCCTGCGGGCCAGGAAGGACCTCGGGCCTGGGGTCCCAGTTCTGCATGTGCCAGAGGCGTGGAGCCAGCTTTCGTGAACCACAGTTTAAAATGAGAGAATTATTCAAGCAAAAGCTGATCCGGTGGCGTATGTGCTCATTACGTGAGTGTTGGGCTAGGAAAGTTCTAAAGCCTTCTCCCCTCGCCCCGTGGGGATGGAGGATTCATTAATTCAGCAAGTATTCATTGAGTGTCTGTAAGCAAGTATTTGCTTACATTGTAGGAATGAGGGGGGAAAACAATAAGTGAAAAGCAGCATCAAGTTAGGAAGATAGTTACAAAGAAAAAGCGTTGGAAGGCTAGAGAACAGCAGATGCAAAGGCTTATATCTTTGGTATATTTGGGGAACAGCAAACCGTCTAGAGTGTAGAGAAAAATTATGGAGGAGGTTGACAGTAATGATCGGTAGGCATTGTGTGGATCTGGGCTTGCTGCCGTTAAAATGGAAAACATTTTAGGGCTCTAAGCAGAAGGGTGACATGATTATCAAATATTTTTTGTTTTGTTTTGTTTTTTTGTCTGTGAAGTTGTACCTGTGAATTCTTAGTATCTCTTCCTTGAAGTATTTATTATGAAACAGGGAAATAGACCAGCTATCATGCAAAGGTAAGTCAGGTAGTTGGAGACCCTGAAGACAGAATGAATCACTATCAAGTCTCCAGCACGAATTGTCATTGTTTTAGGTGCTTAGAGCATTGCTGAATGATGAAATAAGGCTCAGAAAATATTTTTGAATGAAAAATGAGATGCTAAATCTGGGCATAAGTAAGGCCTCACACAGATTCATCAAATCTATGCTTCATGATTCCCTTTGCTTTCTAGGGATCCGTAGGTGGGAGCCTCCTGTTCAACATTTACTAATCTTTCATTCTTGTCTCAGGTGTTAGGCCAATCACCAAAGATACAAAGGTGAAAGAGAGGCCGTGGTGCATTCTGGAGTGAAGATTCGCCTATATTGCAGGTCCCTTGGAGGAGTGGTTGGGCTCTTTTTAAATTTGACTATCATGATTACTGCATCCCAAGTTCCTGCTCTGAAAAATAACCTTAGGGGCTATAGGAATTTAGGAAGGCATGAGGGGAGAGAAAAAATGGGAGTGGAGGTAATACCTAACTCAGTTTAACACCAAACATTACTGTTTGAGGCTCAACAAAGGATTTGTTTGGTGAGAGAGAGCACAGGTGTTCCAACTTTTTAAAAAACAGCTGTGGAAAAGGCAACAGTCCCTCAGTCAACTCCTATTATGGCTCTTTTTTTTTTTTTTTTTTCTCAACCAG
>PVLA01016317.1:0-21181 GCA_004027455.1 Hydrochoerus hydrochaeris
TCCCCTTCCCTTTTTTTGAAGGGACTGGTTCTTTATTTCAAAAAGACACTTACCAGTATTCAGTATCAAAACTGTTACACTATGGATCTTTGTCTTAGCTACTTTTCTTGTTACTGAGATGAAAATACCTGACACCCAAAAGTTAAAGGAGGAAAGGTTTATTTTGGCTTACAATTGTAGAGGTTTCAGTTCATGGTGGGCTGGTTCCATGGCAGAGGAAAAACAGTCTGGGACAAGGTAGGCAGAAGTCACAGCAAGCAGCAGCAGCTTTCTTTTCCCCTTTTATATTCTAAATAGGCTCCAAACCTTTTGATTGGTTTACCCCCACCCAAGGTGGGGCTTCTCTTATCCACACTCAGAACTGTGGTAAACCAATTTAGTTAGCACATGCCCTTGATCTCAGTATCACACACCCCAATTCAGCATCACGCACCCATGATCCAGCCACCTCATAGAACCTATGAGCACATGAGGCTTTAAGAAGGCATGGGGTATAGCACAGGAGAATATATTGTAAGTCAGTAAGCTCTAGTGTTTATATATAATAGACCTCATAGAAACCTTTCCTAAAAATGGGAATTGGGTGGAGAAATAAACTTGGAAAGATCAGCACAGTACAGTGGATAGGCTGCTAAGAACTCTGGTCATCAGGGCACTTTAACCTCAAAGTAGTAAAATTTCAAAATAATATACAGTTCAAAAATTTTGTATCTAAACTGTGAATTTCTGCAGCCCTGACTGATACAAAACACAATAAGACAGCAGTTTAAGAGACGGCAGCTTCAGACCCAGAAAAGTGTGTTGTGATAAATTTTTTATTTTTATTTTGAAGGTAGTAGAAATACAACAGGACAAGACAGAACAAAGCCAATTGAGACAGGGCAGTGAATTTGGTACAGAACTTCACAGCAGGTTACCGGGATAACAGTAATGGGTACCATAGTATATCTCATTATCTTCACAATAGTTGTCTAGTCAATTAGGTATAGCAAACACAGAACATTATAAAACCTATCAAAAGAGAATATTGAATAGAGTAAAGCAATTATAATGAATCAAAACTGAAAAACAACATTTGCTTTCAAAGACAAGATAGAGGAAACCCCCCATATTTGCTATATTGCATACGGTCATCCTCCCAAGAGATGCTCAAACCTCTGTCCCCAGTTGCTAATGGTTTGTGGGGGGGTTTGGGATGTTTGATTCCAAGCCCGAGCACTGATAGGCTCACAGCAGACAATAATGGGTCTCTTCCTGGCTCATGTTGGGGGAAGGCATCTACCAAGAGGGCGGGTGAATTGCTTCTTTGTGCAGCTGCCTGGGTTATACCATGGCCATGGCCGGATCTCGGGGGCAGCTCACTGGTTCTCCTCCTGACTCACGCCTGGAGGAAGGCACTTACGTGATAAATTTCATATGGCCAGATTAGTAGCAGAAGCATAATTTGTTTTCAAGGAGGCAGAAGAGCAATCAAGCAGTCACCTCAAGGTAAAGGAAGGGGAAACGTGGTTCATTTGGTTATTAGTTGGGTAGAGATGGGTCAGAAATTTGTTCTCAGGGCTGGAGATGTGGCTCAGTGGAAGAGGTCCTGCCTGACCTTCCTGAGTTCAGTCTGCAGTATGGATGGGGGAAAAGCTAAAAGGTGTCGGAGGTCTCCATTTTAATTTGCTTACTTCTGATGAGGAAAAGTAACAAATGAAAATAAAGTTCTCCAAAATACCTTAAAGCTCAAAGCCTAAGTAAGCATTGTGGTTTTGTGTACGGGCTAATTCCTGGAATCACTGTTCTGATTTGGCTGGTCCTGTGTGCTGAGCAGTGAGGTTTGTCGTGGTATAGTCTTTCCCCAGGGTGGTTCCCTGTGAGGTGTGTCCATACTTCTTTTGCTCCTCTGTGGCGAGGGCAGCAGGCATTAGGCTGAAAAGTTACCTTCCATAGCAAGAAAGGAATTGAATTGCTGCTTCACAACTCTGGAATTATTTCAAATGTTTAACAAACAATTGCTACAACAAGAAAAGTTGTTACAGATGGCATATATCGCAACAATCACAACATGCTTTTAAAGACAGCTCACATTGTGCTGATCATCCCTTAAATGTTGCTGCTAAAGGTGCTCAGCCTCTAGCCCAGCTGAAATCCTTGTGAAGAGGCAGAGACAGTGGGTGAGGAGTTAGGTAGCTTGGGCTGGAGAGGGTGTTGACAGAGAAAGCAGCCTTCCCATCAAAGATGAGCTGTCAGTTTCAAGGTCAGCCTCTGGCAGGCTGGGTCTGGGCCAGAGGGAGGAGCACTGGCAGTGGACTGGGGAGCACTCCCTCTCCTTCAGGCCAAGAGGGACTGGCCCTACATGCTTAGTGTACAGAGCTGCTCCTTGGTGCCTTTCAGCTTATCTTCCAAACCATCAGCTGTCTTCTGCAGTTTGGCTACTGATGTCAGCAAACTCGGCACAGGTCTTTTCCTCACTTCCTACTTTTTTCTCATACTTGTCTTCTTTTTGGAGTACCTTTCTTCAGCAGCATTCAGACACTTCAGGTTCTGGTCCATCATTGTAATCTGCTCATTTGTCTGCCTGCTCGATTTGTTCCTCAGTGGCCAGGTACTCCTGAGCATCATCTAGCTCCCCTAAAACCAGCTGGATCAAAGAGGCCACCTCAGCCCAGCCTGTTCCCAAACCCACCATTCTCCCTCCACTGCTGCTGTAGAACAACCTGGATCTTGCTCTCTGCCACCTCAGTGGTGGTGATCCCAGCCCATGCTGCCCACCCACCTGCTCCTCTGGGTTCCCTGTCTCCTCTGCTCCTGAGGTTGAGTTTCTTGGGCTGGAAAGATTGGACCTCTGTAAGAGCTTCAGTGTCTTGAACTGTGTATCATTTTTCCTGATTGGGGCTGTTAGGGTAGGTTTAAGTTTTGAGAAAAAAGAGACAGAATATCAGGGGCTGTCCCCACAGTCTTCCAGGGGGGCCTGCTCTGTTCAAACAAGTAGCCACATCTAAGGTGGCACACCACAGATGGTATTCATGGCTGTCCCAGGGCCAGCCTAGAGAAGGGGAGTGGGGGACTTCTTGGCTATTTTCTCCACACTTAAGGAGTAATTCTTTTAGTCTTCTGGTCACAAAGTTACACATCTCTTAAGAGTTTTCCTGACCACAGTAGTTACTTATACCCCAGTATCCTCAGGTCCTTTCAGGAGGTAAAGGGGGTACTGGGGAAGAAACACATTGTCACTGTATTGTGCTGTTTTCAGTGTTTGACTTTGCTCCTCAAGTCCACCTGTTCTTGCTTATTGTAAAGAGTTCTCAGGTAGATGCCTGTTTTTAAAATTTTTTAAAAAATTTTAAAAAATTTTTATTTTTTAATTAATTAATTAAATAAAAAAATTTTGGGGGGGGTACCAGGGATTGAACTCATGACCTCACACTTGCCAGGCAGGTGCTTATGCCACTGAGTTAAATCCCTGGCAGATGCCTGTTTTTATTGCATTTTGTTCTCTATAGTTTTCAGTTTTTAAAAAATTTTTTAAAGAGAACAAAACAAAACAATAAAGCAAATTAGAACAGGACAATGTAAGTGATACAGAACTTCAAAACAAGACAACAGGATATCAACACTGACTACTATAATATCTCATTTTCTTCAAAATAGCTAACCATACTACCACACATAATAAACAGAATAAAACCGATCAAAAGAATGAAAGCATTATAAGATTTCAAAACAAGACAATAGGAAATCAGCAGCAGTGGTTACCACTTTCACTTTTTAGGCATTTCCTCACTAATCACTTTCATAATATTTATTGTGTATTTTGGATCACACTACTTCAGTTTTTTATGCTAGGGAGATAGTTGGTTGTTCACCCGGTATAAGTCCAAACCATTTCACCCATGAGCATAATTTCTAGTTGCATCCATTTACCTGCAAGAGCTTCAAGATTATCCTACTTTATAGTTGGTACAATTTCCATTGTATGAAAATACCATATCTTTCTTATCCATTTTGCGGTTGATGGGCAAGTTACCCTTGCTTTTTTTCTGGTCTCTTGTCGCATGGAACAATTGTTTTCTCTCCTTTGATTTTTAGTCTATGAATTTCCTTTCCAGTTAAATGTGTTTCTTATGTATAGTACATTGATACATCTTGTTTCTTGGTCTACTCTCCCTGTGTTTCTTTTTATTGGTGAATCAAGGCCATCTACATTAATGGTTACAACCAGCATACATTGGTTCATCTCTGCCATGCCATCCTTCTGCAGTTGGCCCTCCACTTTCCCCCTTTGTACAGTTGCCTGTCCTGTTTGGTGACTTTGGAGGATTTTCAAATCTATAGTCATTGAAGAGACTGGTCTGTATTTTTTTTTTTGGTTGTCTAGTTTTGCAGTGCTAGCTTTCAGGAATGCCTTTGGGAGTACTCCTACCTTTTCAGTTTCATTAAAGAGCCTGAGGAGTATTGGTGTTAGATCTCCCCTGAAAGTTTTGTAAAATTCAGCAGTGAATCCATCTAGACCTGGGCGGGCAGGCTCGCTTCTTTCTTTCTTTCTTTCTTTCTTTCTTTCTTTCTTTCTTTCTTTCTTTCTTTCTTTCTTTCTTTCTCTTTCCTGCTTCAATTTCATTTACTGGATTATTCAGAATTTTACTCTTACTGGTTTAGTCTTGGTAGTTCAATAAGTAGGAATCTATGCATTTCTTCTGAATTCTCCAATTTATTGGCATAAAGATTTGTAAAGTAGTTGTTAATAATTTTGATTTTGCCAATGTTCATTGTTATTTCACCTTTTTCATTTCTAATTACATTAGTTCTCTCTGGCTGTCCTCTTTTTTTTTTTTTTTTTGGTCAAGTTGACAAAGGTTTTGTCCATTTTGTTTAATTCTTCTGAGGAAGGGAGTCTCAAGTTTATCAATTTTTTGTACTTTTTTCCCTCACTTTCCCTGATTCTACTCTGATCTTAATAATTTCCTGTCTTGTATTAGCTTTGGGTTTGGATCATTTTTATTTTTCTAGAATCCTCAGATACATCATTTAGCTTGCTTTGTTTTTGTGGTGTGGGCATTTGCAGCTATGTACTTCCCTCTTAAGTACATTGTGTCCCTTAAGTTCTGTTATGTTGTCCTGGCATTATCATTTAGTTCTAGAGACTGTCCTACTACTTTTCTTCTATGACCTATTGATAATTTAAGAGTGTGTTGTTTAGTGTCTATGTATTTGCATAATTTCCATGTTTTCTTTTGCCATTGATTTCTAGTTTACATCAATTCTTTTGTGTTTTCTAAAAATTACTATATTGGCTAGTATGTGGTCTACTTAGGAGAAAGTTGCATGTGTTTCTGAGAAAAGTATGTATTCTGTTGTTTTTGAGTGGAACACTCTGTAGATATCTATTAAATCTGTTTGTTCAAAGATTTTGTTCAATTCTGATAGTACTTTGTTTACCCATTGTCCAGTTGATCTATTTGTGATAACCAGATATTGAAGGTCCCTCCTGAAATTGTGCTTCTGTTTGTTTGATCTTTCATGCCCAGTAGTACTTGTTTTATGAAGTTTGGTGCAACATTGCTTGGTGCATACCTGCTAATAATTTTTATCTCCATTTTGGGTTGTTCTTTTAACCGATATGTAGTAATTGTTTTTGCCTCTTTTGATTAGTTTTAGCTTGAAGTCCACTTTGTCTGAATATAGCATAGTTAGTTACTCTTGCTTTCCTGGGCGGAAGTTCCCTTTGCACAGACTCTCTTAGCCTTAAAGGTTTGTGTTAAGATGTCTGATTTTACCCCTATAAGTGATGCTGTGCTTTTCTCTAGCACTGTTTTTTTTTTTTTTTTTGGAGGGAAAAGAAGAGAGTGCTTTTTTATTTAGGCTGGTATCCAGCGACACAGAGTGCGGGTGGAATTTACACTGCTGTGCAACTAGGCTAAGATTTGGGGTGGTTTATAAAGGGAAAAACTGCAAAGGTGTGGGGGAGCCACACCTGTGCATTCCTGAGGAAACAGGACATCCTGTTGTTTGCCTAGGGTCAAAGTACAGAGGTTTGTGGCTAGTCTGTTGCAGGAATACATTATGCAGGTGGTGGGCATTACAGGAAGAACATAATTGCTGGAGTTACGAGAAGTACAAAGTACAATTTGGGACAATGGTTGCAGTTTAGGTCAAAGGGTGTGTCGCATACAGAACAGAATGGCGGCCCTTGAGTTAGGTTACAACATTCCCCACTGATTTTTGCCCATGAGCCAAATCATTGGCTCATAGTTGAATCTACAGGTACTAGCTCATAACCCTGGGTCGCTAAGATCATAAGCTTGACAGCTTGTATTTAGCCTTTTACATAAGATACCAGTTTATTTGTGATACAGGAACCGATAGTTACACCGACCAAGAGGATTAGCAGAGGTGCTAAAGCTGCCGATATAAGGGTGGTCAACCATGGGGAAAATGAGAACAATCGTTCAAACCAATTTTGTTCTGCCAGTTGTCCTCGCTCCTGTTCCTGTAACCATTTCTTAAGGGCAGCCATGTTTTGCCTGATGACTCCAGAATGGTTTGTATATAAGCAACAGGTTTCTCCTAAGGCCAAACAGAGACCTCCCTTTTTTAGAAAAAGACAGTCTAAGCCTCGGCGGTTTTGTAAAACCATTTCTGCTAAGGAGCTTAGAGAATCTTTTAATTTAGATACAGAGTTGCCAAGGCTAGCTAGGTCTTTGTTAATGAGTGTAGTTGAGGTATCTATAGTTTTGGTCTCCTACTATGAAACTAGATATGTTTAATCCTATTGATTAGCCATCTCAATTCCAAGTAACACATTTCTTAGCATAACAGAAGAATTCCTTCTCGGGCGAGCATGAACAATACTGAGAGTATAATCTCATTTTAATGGAAACATTTTGCAGTAAAGGTTCACTAGTCTTATGAATAAATCTACCAAAACTGATCTAATGCTGTCAAATTCTGAACAGTTTTGTTTCTTTTCAAACCTGTTACTGGCAGGTGCTATAAACCAAGGCAAATAAAATTCACATCTCTTCAATCTTTCTACAACTTCCTACGCACCTTCAAGTTGAGCTTTTCTATCTTCTTTCACATTCTGGCACAGCCAGACATTTGACTTGAAGACAAAACCACTTTCTCTGTCCCTCTTTTTCTTTCTTTCTTTTTTTTACTTATTACCAGTCAATTTCCTTCCTCTCGCTTTTCAGACATTAAAATTCCAATAAAATCCTTGAAGTGATTTTCTTTCAGTAGTCTAAAATATTGAATCATTCCATGTGTTTTTACCACCTTAAAATGCTACCCTTTAAAAACTGTAATTTTTTTTTTTAACTGGCTCAAAAACAGTATGGCTTGGTTTGTTTTCCAAGGAAGATACATTTCACTGTAAATTTGAAACACTTCAAACATATTTCATGCAAATTTTAGGTGACAATATAAAAATTTTGCATGCACAGCTTAACAAAGAATGCTGGTAGAATTTCAGTATTTGGAAAATTCTGAATTTTAGCATATACTGTAAATATCACAATTGATTATACTGAAAAGTCATGATGAATCTACAATCAGAAATTTCATACATATTTCATCTGATTAAAAATATGAAATTTCTCATTAATTTCATACATATTTCATCTGATTAAAAATATGAGACTTGCATGTTCTAAATAATCCAAGAAAATATCTCTCTTTTTTAAAAGACCACAATTTTAGCTGCTATTAAAAAATAAAAAGAAAGGAAAAACAACCCCAGATCTTCAGGAAGCCAGACTACATTCGATGTCCCTTGAAGAGGCCTCAGGTGCTGTTGTCTGAATAAGGGGTGAGTTGAAGTCAGGATGGGCTGAGGTGCCTGGAGGGACTTAATAAGATCCTGGTTAGCAAGATCAGCAAGCTTTTTCTCAGGTATCTGAGGGATGAGGGGTGGAGGCCTCCCATATAGTGCCTCAAAAGGGGAAATTTCAGCAACATAGGGAGTACAACGCATGCGCAAGAGGGCAAAAGTTTCGTCAGTTTCTAAGGCCATTTTAGTTATCACCATTTTTAAAGTCCTGTTCATCTTTTCTCCTTGTCCTGAGCTTTGAGGCCAGTACGTGCAATGAAGTTTCCAATCAACCTGTAGAGCCTGAGTTAATTTTTGGATCACTTGGACTGTGAAAGCCAGACCATTATCGGACCCCATAGATAAAGACAAGCCGAATGGGGGTATAATCTCATATAAGAGTTTTTTTACTACTATGAGAGCTGACTCTGACTTGGTAGGGTATGCTTCTACCCAGCCCGTGAAAGTGTCTACCATTACCAACAAATATTTATGTCCTTGTAGCCCTGGCTTTCCCATTTCAGTAAAGTCTATTTCCCAATGTTCTCCTGGCATGGTTCCTCAAAAACGCTTTGTCTCAATCGCAGTTGTCATTTTGAATTTACCAGTTGGCACTGTGGGCATCTAAGGCTTGCAGCTTGAGTAAGCCTTGACAATTAAGGAATAAAATATCATTTCCTGAAGAGATCAGCTAGTTTTGATCCTCCCAAATGAGCTGACCTATGAGTCTGCTGAATAAGTTCACTCCCGAGTGCCTCTGGCAATAGGACTCGCTTGTCGGGCAGCTGATACCAGCCTCCAGGGATATTAGGCTTGGCTTGGAGCTGGGTTGCTAGATGGAGGTCCTTTTGAGTATACACAGGTTCCGACAAAGTGGGAGGAATCAACAATAATGTCGGGGCCATGTCGGGGCCGTCTCGGTCCCCACTGATTTTGTAGCTGCCTTTCAGGCTGTGGCATCTGCCTAGTTGTCTCCTCTTATAACAAGATCATCTCCCACTTGATGGGCCCTACAATGTATAATTGCAACCTTTTCTGGCATCCAGATGGTGGCCAGTAGATCAAGTATTTGGGGGGCATTTTTGATCTTTTGTCCCCCAGAGGTCAACAGGCCTCATTCTTGATAAATGGTCCCGTGGACATGGGCCGTTGCAAATGCATATCTGCTGTCAGTATAGATATTGACCCGCTTCCCTTCTGCCAGTTTGAGAGCCTTGGTGAGAGCAATAAGCTCAGCCTTTTGAGCAGATGTACCTGGCTCCAGGGCTTGCTCCCACAAAACTTGGGATTCAGTAGTAACCGCTGCGCCCGCGACTCTCTTACCTTGATGGATATAGCTATTCCCATCAGAGAAGTACGAGGGGGCCTCAGGCAAGGGCTCGTCAGTCAAATCTGGTCGGAGACTTTGGAGGTGAACAATTATCTCAGAACAGTCATGGAGAGGCGTGGAAGGATCATCATCAGGCAGCAGCGTGGCAGGATTCAACGCTGCGGTTGTCTTATAACCAATGGAGGCAGAGTCTAGAAGTAGGGCCTGATAATGCATAATCCTGGCATTGGACAGCCATCGGCTCAGCGGGGCCTTGATTAGAGTTTCCAGCGAGTGTGAGGAAACAACAGTAAGCTTCTGTCCAAAAGTCAACTTTTCGGCTTTCTTTACCAATAAGGCCACTGCAACTACTGTTCGCAGACAAGGAGGCCACCCAGCGGCCACATTATCAAGTCTCTTGGATAGATAGGCCACTGGATGTTGCCAAGGTCCCAAGCTTTGAGTTAATACTCCTTTAGCTATGTTACCAAGTTCGATCTGGGCTCAGCAAGCTTAGCAACATATAGGGGTTGGGCACAATAGGGTGGAGAGTCATGACTCGCTTGTTTATCTTTCAGAGATCCTGCACTGGTAGGTAATCTTGGGTTCCAGGCTTTTGGACAGGCAGTAATGGAGTGTTCCAGGAAGAGACACAAGGTTTTAAGATTATATTCTTTTAGCCTTGCTATATGCTTAGCAATGCCTTGGCGTGCCTGCAGACTTACAGATATTGCTTGAGCCGGATCGGGCTTGCCTGCGGGAGGAGCTCTATGACCAAGGACATCTGGTGTATCACTAGGCCTGGGGGATTATCCTCCGCCCAAACATTAGGGATCTCCTGTTTCCAGTGCTGCAGGAGCAGCATATTGTCACCTAACACCTTAGGTTCTTCTAGCAGGAGGTGTCTTCCCCCTGCAGGATAGAGAGCATACACCTTTGTGCTATGGATTTTATCAGGTGCTTCAGAGCCTAGCGTCATGGTCAGAGCCGCTGCTTTAAAACTGAGTTGGACCTTTAGTTTGTGTAAAAGGTCCCGCCCTAAAAGGGGATCCAGACACTCCAGCACCCAGAGAAACTCATGAGAGATAGTCTTTTGCCCAGGTCTGGCAAGCCAGGCTTGCAGTTTCAGATAGACCTTTTCAGTACCAGTGGCTCCTAATACTTTCAGTTTCTTTTTTGTCAGGGTCCCTAATGACTGCATCAAAACAGAATGAGCTGCCAGAAAATCAACGGGTTGGCCCCCCACTTGTATCCAGTGGAGGGAGGTTGCTCCTTGCCTCTTTTGTCATTCCTGTCTTTGCTATCTGGAGGCATAACCCTTGGTTACCTTTTTCTCATTGACTTCCTGCCAGCTCTCCCGATTGTGAGATACTTTATGAGCAATTTCTACGAGCTGACTAAGGGGCATCCCTTCAAATCCCTCAAGCTTCTATAACTTTTTTTTTTTTAAACATCTGGGGCCAATTGAGTAACAAAGGCGATATTAATGCCCTTGCGTTCTCAGGCACAATCAGGTAAATGGGTGTATAAGACGATAGGCCTCTAATAACCGCTCTAGATAACCTTATGGAGATTTAGTAGCCAATTGTCTTACCTCTGAAACCTTGGACAGGTTTGTTTGTGGGTCCCTTGGTGGCATCTCTGAGGGCTCTAAGGAACAACTGGTGATACTGGGCTAGAGCCTCCTTACCTTCCATGGTATTGGGGTTCCAGTCAGGTCGAGATAAAGGGAAATTCTGGTTCAGGCAATCTGGGTCCAAGGATGAATTTCCATCTGGATCCAGCACTGCCCTTTGTCCTAATGCCCGAATATGCTCTCTCTCTTTGGCGGTGAATAACACCCGCAGTATCTGCTGACGGTCATCCCAAGTGGGACGATGAGTGGAGAAAATGGATTCTAAGAGAGAAATGAGACCTTGGGGGTCCTTAGAGAATGGTGGGTTTTGACTTTTCCAATTATATAGATAGGAAGTAGAGAAAGGAATATAGACAAAATGGGGGCTTAGAGTTGGGCATCTCCCGCAAGGGGCAAAGCACGGGAGTGGGGGCAGTGGAGGAGGAATCTGGTGACTCCGGGTGTGGACAGTTCCTGGTCCGGATAAGGCTCGGTGGATGACGAGGAGGTTCCTCTTCTTCCAGCGGTGATGGTGGTGCCGCGGGTGGAACTGATAGGCGGTAAGGGGGCAGTAGCAGCTTCTCCACATCCTCCTCTGTTAGGGCAGGTGGTTTAGGTTTCAGTTTTTCTCTTAGTGGTGCTAGCAAGGGAGGGTTACTGGGCTGCTGCTTGGAAGCCTTAAGAAACTTTTCTTAACCAGGGAGGAGAATCAAAAATAAGATCAAATCTGTATATAGACAATTTGGTCAGGATGAGTTGGAGGGCCGAAGACCTATCTCCAGACTGCCTCTGTGATAACCAAGTCGAAGCTACTGACAGATGGCCATTCAGGGACTCCACGAGGCCACTCCAAGGAAGCGAGCACGTGAAGTCTCCAGGGATGAACAGGTTCTCCATATCCCTGGGCTCTTTGCTTAAATTCCTTAAAATGATTAAGAACTAGAGTTAGAGAAGTTAAAGGCACAGATGAAGATCCTTGTCCCATGGTGACTAGTAAGAAAATGGTTGGTTAAATACACACAGAATAAGGCAACACAGAAGACACAAAAAGACCAACAAATGCATACATACCCTCTTCCGTCCACTCTCGAGTGTCCTAGAAGGAAATACCAGTGAAATCCCCTAGGCAGCGTTAGATCTGGAACGGAGTGGAGTGAAAAGCAGTTCTTGGTTCACAAACTCCGAACGGGTAAATACCAATACCTAACCGTACAAATTACGAACGGGTAAATACTAATACCTGACTGTACCAAGGGGCAAAATGCCCCCAAACCCAGAGGGTGTCCCACTCCGGTACGGAAAGAGCACTCAGGCTTCTATACCAAATGCAAAGACGTGCCAAAATACAAACCAAGGAAAAGCATACATAAAAAAGATACTTACAGAGTACTGACCCAATGAAATGACTTGAGAAAAGAAAAAGGGGGACCCTTTTTGGGGTCCTTGGGGTTAATCCCGGACGAGCCCCCAATTGTTGTACCCTAAAAGTCTGCACCCCAAAATAAAATGAAAATTGTAAAAAAGACAAAAGGAGTAAAAAGGCCAAGACATCTTGGAGGGAAAAGAAGAGAGCACTTTTTTATTTAGGCTGATATCCAGCAACACAGAGTACAGGTGGAATTTACACTGCTGTGCCTCTCTAGCAGTTTTTAAGATTCTGTTTTGTTTTGGGTTTCTGGATTTTGATTGTGATACGTTGTGGTTATTTGGGGTTTTATATACCCCACTTACCTGTTGTTTATTTTCTATAAATGAATATTATTAATGAAGTATTTTCTAAAAGAGAACATTCCAATGTTTGATATGGAATGGCAGAATAAATTCATTAAAGTCTACATGCTTTTAGTAGAAATTTAAGACCATTTAATATTTTTAAATATGTAGATAAAAATATTAGTTTACCAGATGATTGATGGTACTGTTTTCTTTTTATTCTATTTACTTAATTGGAAAAGAGTAGTGTTATACCCTAGTTATACTGAAGTTTACTGCATTTATTCATTTGCAGAAATAAACTTGAGTGGCCAGGATGTGCTTGGAACTTTCTTGGTTTAAGGAAAGATATTGTTAAATAAAATATATAGTCGTAGATGTGTTGAACTGTTGGGTCAGAAATACTTTCTTGAATTTTCTCAAGCTCTCTAGACCATTGTTTGGCTCCTTGTCCTATTTGTTACTGTTTTGTCCTTGAGGGTGAAATTTTCTTTGCTGACCTTTGCATGACTTGTGGATTTACCTCTGGCTGTGTATTTTCACTTGTTGTCTGATCTGGTGTGGTTGCAAATGTGTGTGTTCTATAGAGTCCCTCCTCCATGTCTACTACAGGTTTGGGGTCTCCCCTTTCCTCTTTTAGGGGTCATGGTTTATTGAATACCCATAACTTACTTTCAGAACAAAATTGATAGTATCTATCATAAAACTCAAAGCTATTTACCAGTCTAATGGATACTTTTCCTTTATAATTTAAAGTCAGATTTGATGAGTAATTTATAGAATAATAAAAAACTTATTTTAAAGTTTAAATGGAATATAAGCCTGACCTCTTATGTCAAATAAGTTTATTGCATAAAAATATAAATGATGGAAGGGTATTGCACTTTTTTTTTAATTTTAAAGAGAATAAAACCAAAACAGAACAAAGCAGATCAGAACAAAACAATGCAAGCCACACAGGGCTTCAAAACAAGACAACAGGAAATGAACAGTGGCTACCACAATGTCTCCTGTTCTCCTCAAAATGGTTGTCCATATCTTCATTCAACAATAAAATCAAACAAAACAAAATAGTATAAAACCAATCAAAACAAAATAATGAAAGCATCACGGGCCTTTAAAACCAGACAATAGGAAAATCAGTAGTGGCTATCATAATGTCTCTTGTTTTCTTCAGAATAGCTATCCACACCTCCACACATACTGAAATCCAGACTAAAACGTTCAAAACCAAGAATAAAAGCATTATTGGACTTCAAAACAAGATGATAGGAAATCTTGTTTTGAAGACTTCCATAAAGTCTTATTTTCATTAAAGTAACTATTCATACCATCACACATAATAAAATCAATTCTTGTAAAGTCTTTAGGAGAAGTTCTAGGCATGTATAGGCTTATACGTGTAGATCAGTACTTTTTGTGTTAGAGGGAAAAGCAAAACAAAGCAAAATACAAGAAAAACAAGAAACAAAAGAGACAAATAATGAAGAGCACCAAACAATAACAATATAGGCTTTCAAAACAAGGTGATAGGAATGTAACAAAGGTTGCTATTTTGCATAATTGTCTTTGAAAGAGTCACTCAGATTACCAAATGTGTTACACATTAAAAAAAAGGTTTTTGATCCATATAATATGTAATTGCAGATTCTTACATAAAAAAGTTTTCAGTTGAATGATAAACTGGAGGAAAACAATCATATTTCTTTTTCTTTAGAAATATTTTGACTTTTTTTTTTTTTAAGTAGTTGTTTCACTAAATTGCCTAGACTGACCTCAAACTCTTTCTTCATCAGCCTGCCAACTTGCTGGGACTGTATGCATGTGTGCTCATGCCCAGCTTCAATTTTAAGCTATGCCATTTTCATCTAGGGTATTATCATGAGTCTGAAATATCATGTATATGATCACTTTTATTACCTTCATTTTTTTTTTTTTTTTTTTGGGTACCGGGGATTGAACTCACAATGTGAACTTGCAGGGCAGGCGCTTATGCCGCTGAGCTAAATCCCCAGCCCCACTACCTTCTTTATTAGAGTCTAGTGTGCTATTGTCTCTTTGTATATGTCCTTTAATATTTGTAGTCATAGTGAAATGTGTTTCAGTTTTTTTTCTGTTTCCTATTATGGGTGGAAAATAAAAACTGTGGAATGTCAGTGTATTCAGTGAAATCTTAACTGCAGACCACAAAACGGTGTCTCTGAGCTTTTAAAAATACCTTCTTGAAAGGTGATGCAACAGTTTGGGAGTTATGACATAAATGAAGTATTTCCCTGTTGCATCAATCTTTAGTCAGGGTTGGTGGACTTCAGCTTGCTGGTTTGCTGCCTGTTTCTGCAAGTAAGTTTTTATTGGAACTTGGTTTTGTTTGATCATTTTAGGGGGTTGCTTTTGTACATAGTAGCAGAGTTGAGTATGGCAGAGACACAGTGTGAGCTACAAACAAATCTTTCGCAATTGGCTCTTTATAAAAAAAGTTTAGCCAATCCTTCTTCTAGGTAATTCCTTTGTTTTTCTTTATTGAGAAGTTATTTTTTATTTGTCTTTAAAGTATTTTACATGATAAGGAATAATTGATGGATGATAATGAATACTGATGAAATACCTAGGGTTATAAAATAACTTTCTAGACAAAGTGAAATTAACCCAAGATCTTATCATAGATTTATTAAAAAGGTCTGATCTCATAATGAAACATCATAAATGAAAGACAGAAAGTGTTATTTTATCACTGAAGAATATAGTATATATCATATGCTTTATCTCCTTAGGAGATCTTTAAAGGCATGAAAGGACTGTTAGATCATGAAGTATCAGTTCTTATAAACTAAATTTCCTAAAGTGAAAAAACACAGAAAAAAAAATGGGCTTCTTTGACTGTGACAGTATGCCAGAAATTGGTCCTGATAGTCTATACTCTGTTACCTCGTATCTCTGAAGATTGCCCCTTCTAGTCTGCCTTGTCTCTCTCCAACACTTGTTCTAACTATTTATTCCCCCTGTTAAGATTATGTTTGGTGGTTAGGGCTGTGGCTGAGTGGTAGAGTTCTTGCTTTACACGCACAAGGCCTTGTGTTCAATCCCCAACACCACAAAAGAAAGTTTGTAAAATTTAGGGTTGTGATTCATCTCTTAATTCTCTTCATCCCATATCATTTTTCCCTGTTGAATCATGTGGCATGGACTATGATAATATGTTCTTCCTGTGCTATATTATAGCACAGATTTGTTTGGGAAAGACTTGGGACTTGATTTTTGTTTTGTCTACATTGTTAAGAATCCTCTGATTTTTAAAATGGTACAGTTGAATATGTCACTCAAAAAAATGTACCTCTTCCGGGGATATTGCTCAGTGGCATAAGTGCTTCTCTGGTGAGTGCAAGGTCCTGAGTTCAATTTCTGTTTAAAAAAACAAAGCACCTCTGAAAATTGACAGATTATGGCCAACTTAATGCTGGATGCACTGTCTACATATCACTTTCACAATTTGGATTGAGAAATATATGCTGTGATCTGATTATATGATTACCATTAAATGGTAATATGATTACTATTTAAATCTTTGCTAATCATTGTAGTCACTATTATTTCATTCCATTAACTCCAAGAGCAGATTTTAGTTTATGCCGATATTATTAGCCGATTTTGACACTTGAATATATGAGCTTAAAAGTTCTTATTTTCACAGAAAAGTTTCCCTTGAATGGTGAAGCCAAATATTTAAATTAGGTCAGTTCTTTGAACTTTACTTTAAAAGTGTTTTGTCTTCATTTTTTCAAGGCCAGGGGAGCGGATGTTCCAGAGATTCCTGGAGACCTTGCTCTTAAGGCGTGTGGCAGTACAGCAAGTATGAAGGTTAAGCATATGAAAAAGTAAGTGTAACTTTGGAATGGGCTCTAACTGAATTCCGGTGAAAGGCAATCAACTCTGTAGTTCTTATAAAAATATTTTATTCAGATCATTTACTAAATTAGCTCTTACTAAGGATACATTAAATTGTACTGTTAACCCTTAAATTATGATTCAGCCATTAATAGAACAGGGCTGCACATTATCTAATTTTTTTTTCTAAAATTGTAGTTTATTTTTTATTCTGAAATGTTGTTGTCTAGTAGGTTTGCATTTGTTAGGACCAACCCTGGCCTGTCCTTCTGGATGCCCTCATTGCACGCTCTCATTTTTTTTAGAAGAATCAGCTTTGTTGAGTTGTAGATTGCCAGATCTTAAGTTTGCTTCTGAGAAGTGACTGGTAGGTGAAAATAACCTGAAGATTTCCTGGGCAGTTTTAAACAGGGAAAACCTCTTTTCCCTCGATAAAGGAGACATACTTAGCCAGCTGTGGCTCATCCGTTAGCAGAGGAAAGACAAAGATAAAAATGTTCCTTCTGCACCCAGGTCCACCACCCCAGGACTGATGGGCTGTGACAACATTCACAGGTAAAGTACTTTGTGGTTTTGTACTTTGTGTTGTGAATGCTGCTTCTGCTTAGAAGCTGGTGATTCACAATCAGTTTCCATAACAGTCACAGAATGTATAGTTTTTCTACAGGCGCTGACTTGGGTAAAGATTAGGAGAGTATAGCAAGGTTTTTAAATTTCTCATCTTTGATACAGCTTGTGCACTAAATAATAGTACTCATTGGATTCATGGTCTATCGGAAAGGATTTGTGTGGATGTACATGGCTCATGTGCATGTGCTCATTAAGTACTTTTGCTTGCATGAGCTCTTTAACTTGTGTGTTTTTCCTTAAGACCTAGTAATTTGGAGTTTTGTGCTGTCTGATTTTATATTTATTTTCCTGCACTTCAGGTTGCCTTTCACTAAGGGTCATTTTCCGAAGATGGCTGAATGTGCACATTTCCATTATGAGAATGTTGAATTCGGCAGCATACAGGTATATTTAGAATACTGCTTACTTCCTGAATTACAACAACTGACAAGTGATACTTTGAGTTGTGTTTTAAAACAATTGATGTTTATTGCTCAAGGTGAAATCTTTTATGTTCCTCTATTGACTACTACTTGATGCCACGTTGATACACAGTATTAATCATCGCATTAGCATGTATGAGTTAACATTCACAACAGAGCTGTGATGTCTTGCTCCAAGGTAGCTCTGATTTGAATGTGTGACATTTCTGGTGGCTTGAATCATCTGTGGTACATACGTGACTATCTCATGGGTGGCATGGGACTATCACATCAGGTGGTATAAACTGCCAAGTAGGTGGAACATGTTAAGGAAAATTAGTGCTTTCCCCCACTTTTGTCATGTATTATGGCCATTGTGTGCATGAGCTATGTTGTGGTAGTAGCTTTCCATTCTGAATTTAGGTGACCTTGCTAATACTACCTTTTCTTAATTACAAAATGTATTGGTGTTTGGCAGATCAAAGTGTTCCCATTGGATTCTTCTTTTTCAAAGTGTTTGTTTGGCTCGTTAGTCTTTGTATTTACATGCAGTCTTAGAATCTAACTTGTTGGCATCAAGCTTAATATTTTCTGTTATTGCAAGTTGTTGACAGCTTAATGTGAAAAAATTATAAATGAACTTCAAAAATAAGCAGATTGTGGTTATTTTAAACATTTTATTTTCTCAGGTGCAAAAGGCCTTCTTTAAGTTATTTGTTTCTGAAAGTAGACTAATAGAGAAAAACCTTTGATTTTTTTTTTTTCTTTTTTACTTGCTACATATAGAGATTGTCTACTCTCTGCCAGGCTCTCTAACTCCACTCTCTCCAAAAGGAAACTTATGAGACACAATTAATATTGTGGCACAGTGTGCTACTTTTGTAATTTTATGTCATAAATAAGTAGTATGAATTCAGTCTACAGGATTTATGAAAGTTCAGGAGATTTCTGTTTCTGATAAATTGATAGTTTAAAAAGGCTTAGAGGTTTATAATGCTTGGCCACTGTGATGTCAAGCAAAGGACATTTTATTTCTTTAATGTTTATATTCTTGTAATTACAGTTATGATGATAAATGTGTCAGATCAGGAAGAGCCGATTAAGAAACCAGTAATGATTATATTTTTCATTTTGTGAGTGTTAAGTGTTTGAGTGATTTAGTTTATAGCTTAGAATTTAAATAGTTTCTGAGTAAATTTACTTTGTGTTCTTTAATTATACAAGGTCAAATGGATTCTTTTGGAATCAGTAAAATCTGCAAAGGGTTGTACTGAGCATTGGGAAAAGAAATAGGTGACTAGAGATCTAAAACTAAATGAGAAAGATATTTAATATATTGCCTTTGAAATAGATGAGGAACACTCTTAAGAAATACAATGTTAAATAAAACGAAACTATTAATGGTAACCATGGACTGCAGAATAGAGTCTTGTGTTAGGTCAGCTAGTGCAGATTCTAATTTTCACCCTGCTTCTTAGGAAGTCTGAAGCCTTGGGCAAGCAATTTAGACTCTGGTTTCAATTCTTTTATGTAGGAAGTGAGTAAGTAGGTACTAAGCAGAAGTGTAGTTCTAAACTTTTATTGCTTTGTTTTACATTAAAGGCTTAAAACAGGGGTATTGAGAGTATGCTTATGGAATGGACAGTATGAAGCTGCATTTGGAGATTGTGTTAAATGCTTGTTGTTGAGGTTCAGTCCCTTGCTGGGAAGACCATGTCTAAAAACATGTTTTTTTTTTTTTAAACAGCATCTCTTGTTATCTTGGTCAGGCTGGTCTTGAACTTACTATGTAGCCCAGGCTGGCCTCAAACTCAGGGTGATCCTCCTACCTCAGTGTCCCAAGTGCTGGAATTATAGGCATGTGCCACCATATCCAGCTCGACTCTGTCTGATTCTTACCTGGGAGCACATAAGGTAGACTGTCTATCAGTGTGCTTAGCTCTAATCTTCATTTTGGAAGATTTTCCCAAATTTTCACTTTCCACCTTGTACACGTCTACTTTGTAAACATTTCTAACACTTCTTCAGGCAGAAGAGAAAACAAAATCTGACACTAATTTCCTCTGTGAGATGTTTGAATGAGTGTTTCAGGTCTGTGTTGATCACTGAGGAAGCTTCTGGATTATGGGAGTTAGAAGTTCACGAGACTCATATCCTGTGAACTTCTCTGCAGTTTTGCTTGGATGCCTGATCAGCACCTCTAAGTTAGCACTGCTTCTGGAGTGGTTCTCAGGAACCAGCCGGCTGCCCCTTGCCGGTTCACTACAGAATCTTCTCTTGGCCATGTACTGGGGATGATGCTCATGAACAGTCTGTCATCCTGCTGGATTTTTCCCTGAGCTCTTCTGTTTTGTGTGTTGGAGACAGGCCTTTCAGCACATTTCCCAAATCTGGTGGCTTTCTACCTCTGATGGGAACAGCCTATGGCAGATTCCATTTGGAGCCAAATGTGAAGTACCATAACTGAGTTGATAGTGGAAACAGCCTAGCTTTCCTTGCATATTTAAATTTTTACAAGGGTAGTAACTATTCTCAATTTAGCTAGCACATGGTTTTAAATTTTGTAGTTTTGTATTTTATTGTCTGATTGAATTCTACTTAAAGAAAAAAAAAGTAATATTAACCTCCAGACAATCCTGCATACCATAAATGTAGTTAAAATAAGGTCTGTATATCTCCATTCATATTCTTTTTTTTTTTAATTTAAAGAGAAAAAAAAAGCATGTAAAGGGTAGAGATAATACAGAATTTCAGAAAAAAGATAAACAATAAGAAATCACTAGTTGATAAATTACATATTGTCCTCTTAGACATAGTTGTTCAAGTTACAAAATTAAAGCATACAAAGTAGATAGTCAAACAGTGAGAGTGTAAACAGCTATGCATACATGAGTCTCTACATGTATTTCTATTCTTTCTGTATTAGAGGGAAAAACAAAACTTAGTAAGACAAAACAAAACAAATTCCTATAAAAACATGAAACCAAAAAGTTATATAAAAACACAGTACAAGGTGATCTACAATGATTGCTGTGTTGTTTCTTATTATCTTCAATAGAATGTCTATATCATCAGGCATAATTGAATATAGCAGTATAATTGAATATAGCAGTACATAACAATATTAGTAAAAATAAAACAGTGTAGACAGTATAAAACTTCAAAGGCAGGTAATAATCAAACCAGAGTGGGTATCCTAGTGGATCTTGTCATCTTCAGTGCAGTTGCCTATACTCTCAGACTTGATACTATCAATCATAACAGCTTTGAATAAAATCTTATCAATACAAAACAGTGATCCAATAAGCCAGATTCGATTACAATCAGTCATGGCAAAACAGTGTAGGTTTTACAGAGCTTTAGATTGACTTAATAGGAAATTAAGGATGATTACTGTACTATATCCTGTTATTTTCAGGATTACTGTTTGTATCCTCAAATCTAGTACAGGTAGAATGACTAGAACAGACTATAATACATCTAAGCAGAGTAGTGTGAGTAATGTGGGTTTTAAATCCTGGTGCACTATTAACAGTATAGTGTATCAAGGCTATCTATGTTAGAGATTATAGCCAACCTTGTCTGCCTCATTTCTGCTATGCTAGTTTTCTGCCTGTTTGTCTACTTTTTTCCTTCATTGTACTGCCTGCCCCACTCATTGAGGCCTTTCTGCCACTGTTCCTAAAATCCTGGTATTTTTTTTCCTCTCTCTCTAGAATGTCCTTCAGTATTCTCTGTAGGGTTGGATTGGTGGTCACAAACTCCCCCAGTTCCTCTTTGTCATGGAAGCATCTTGTTTCTCCATTAATTTCTAGTGACAGTTTTGCAGGGTACATCAA
>PVLA01016318.1:0-21163 GCA_004027455.1 Hydrochoerus hydrochaeris
CTGTATTTGCCTGCCCCTCCCCACCAGGCCAGCCAAACTTTAGGTGCCTTCACCTGGATAGTACTTGCTAAGCACAGGGAAACGATTTGGGACAGCTCATTGGGTCCCAGCCAGGGGTACGGCCCAGTCCAAGCAAATCCCACAAATCTGTTCTGGGGAGGGAGCAACCAACTGAAGTCACTGTTGCTGCCAGTTCAGGCTCCTTCTGCCCAATTCCAACATGTCACCCATTTGGTCGTGCCCTTCTCATTCCCATCACTGACCATGGATTAATGAAGGTCCCTTCTCCAGTTCAGCTCTCCATTGGGCTCACCAACCCCCAACTTCAGCACTGCTGTGGTTCCTGTGAGTGGCGGCAGGAATGAGTTTGGGCGGCTCTGCCGGCCGGCGCAGATTCAGGCCTTTGCAAACTTGGTGGGTCACTGTGAACGAAAATGCTGTGTCCCGTAATTTTTAGTTGTCTCAGTTGTAGTCCCAAAGTATTTGATGAGCTTTTTTATGTTTTAATTTCTTCCTATGTCAAGAGGATCCATCTCCCTCTGTCTGGGTCTCTCCAGGATATTTTATTCTGGCAAATGAGTTGTTTCTCCCAGGAGGCTTTGTATTTTGTTGCTCACTGATTGGCCATCTTGTCTTCTCCCCCTGTGCACATTTCTTGCACCTGCAATTCCCATCAGGCCCTGATCACCAGTTAGACACTTTCTCCAGGACACATTTGAGAATCAAGAGCAGCCCAGAAGGCTGCCACCATCACATCACAGCAAGTGACCAAAGGGAATGTGTCTGCCAAGATTCTCTGGGACTCACAGAAAGCTGAAGCACAGGCTCAGCCCACAGCAAGCTCCCAGTCTATCTAAAGAGAGTAAGCTTTTCACAGAAACAAAACAAAGAACCGACTCCCCAGCCAGGCATCACAGGAGCAAAGACAACATCAGTAACCCAGGTGGAAGAGCATAGATCGGAAGGGCTATGAGCAGGAGATTTGCAAGAAGTTCTTGGAACTATGGCTTCCTGGCACCAGCTGATTTCAGGGCTCTGGGAAAGGGCCCCAGAAATTTTGAGCCTTTGATTCTGATTTTGGAATGAACAATGGGGATGGAGGAAATGGACGCTGCTGGCAGTGGCATGCTTTTTAAGCCCTAAGGATGGGCTCTCTTCTGAATTCACAGCTATCATCCTATAGTTGGCTGGCATTAAGGGCAGAAGTCAAGAAAAAAATCTGCTTTAAGGAATAAACAACACAACACTCTAATTATAGGCACAATAAGTCTCATCATCTAGGCAACTAAGTACATAAATGCCTAAGTTTAGACCAGATCATACCTATGATTTCTTCCAACCACAGACATTCACTTCAAAGTGTCATTTGTAAACATTTATTTTTAGTAGGATTGTAAGACATTAGGAAAGGACCAATACCACCACATATAGAATAAGAATAGGGAACACAGAGAGATAACACATGTTGCATTAATCTGATTATGTTTATTTCTAATGAAAGCTGTATTTTATTATAGAACACAGTTTAACAAAGAAAACATACACCTGGAGATTTTTTTGCCTCCTGAGTAGAAAGCACTGCAGATGTAAAGAGAGGCCACTCTCTCCCTCGTCATCCCAACCACAACTCAGAAAAAGAGCCAATTTATTGCAGCTAACTGGTGTTCTTTAAATCAGTACTTATTTTAATAAATTAAAACAGTCCTCTTTTTTTTTCAGACTGGGATCCATGAATATATGGTTGGGAATCTACAGATGTGAGAATTTTATGATTTTAAGGTCCTCGTGGACAAGCTTATAAAATAAATGATGCTGGATCCATCTGGCTTTCAAAAGCACCTTATCTCTGAGTACAGTACCACTATGCAACTCTGGTGCCTGTTTACACGCTCAGCTTATTCTTAATGTGCTGGTCAGCATGTTGGACTAACTAATCTCAAATGGAAAAGGATTACCCTAACACTGAACTCTTACCAAATTGTCCTTTTCCTTAGAACTTACAATTTCTCACTTGGCCCAGAAAGTGAAAATTAAAAGGTACTTTCCTATGAATTAGGCTTTTGCATTTCCCAGACTATTTAGTCGATTGACACTGACCTGACATGAAGAAAACCACAGTACAAAAACTGATTTGCCACAAGCCCACAATCCCTTGTCTGCAATTCTGTGGGCACATATAATGTCACAATTCTGATTTTCTCTGGGTTTTAGAAAAATGACATAGTATATATGTATTGTATATGCGCTGGTATTCCTCCAAGCATTTATATTTCTACAGTAAAAGAAATATTTATACTATTGAAGGATATTTCTTTCAAATACAATAAACTCGTGCTCTCTTATAAAATGAACACTATCAAAAAAGGTTTTACTAAATCTATTCATTAATGGATACTAGTGAGATGTTACCAGTTCAGAGAATTCAAAGCACCACACCAACACAGGCCAGCAGAAACACTAAAATAAACTTATAAACAGAAACAAAGCTGGTATCCACAGGACAAGAAACAACTGCATAATACAAAACAGCTCATTTGCATTTCTATGGCACCAGTCGCCTGCATTGGCTTCAGTGGCCAGCAACTCACAGATTTAGAAGAGAGCTCAAAGATAGTAGGAAGCACAAAGAAGCACAGAGGATGCTCCAGGCAGGATGCCCAGAATTCTCTTCTGACCATTGCTAACTCTCACAACCTTTTTCTGACATCAGTAAGTGGAATAAATAAAAATTACACTTTCTCATCACTCCACGTCACACTTTGTTCCAAGTGAGTCCATCATAAATGTATTTTTAATGCATTTTTCAAAAATTTGAGATTTGATTCAATTTCTCACGAAGAAGGTAAAAGGAACTTCTTTCCATTTTAACCACAAAATGTTGCAATGGTTTCAAATTAGGAAAACAGCCTATTTTAGGCGGCTCACATAAATAAATCAGAACAAAAGCTCCTGCCAAGGCAATGGCGTCAAAGTCATGACATTGGGTATGTTCTGTCCACCAATGGGGCTCCAGCCTCACTTGGCCTATTTTCCACTGGGGAAAACTACCCATCTTCTAGGGGGCTTCAGCTTCCTCATCTGTAACAAGGTTTCAAAGGTCTTTCAAATTCAAACAAGCCAAAAGTCCACCACTGACAACAGAAACTTCTAGAAGCATCACTGGGACATGAAAATTATTCCATTAGGTGTCCAATAAAAACCCTCTCCTGTGTAAAGCTACAGTGAAAAAATCAGTTCTTCTATGGAGGCTTCCTTAATATATTCAGACCTGAGTGCAAATCTAAGGTTCAACCAGTAGTGACTGGGTGATCCTTGGGTAAGGTACTAAACATCTGTCTGGCTTTTCCATTTCCTCACTTCCTCTCAATGGTTCCAATATGACATTTCCCTCAAAATTCCTGTCTACAGGGGCCATGCTGTGAATTTATAGTTCAATATACTTTTCCCAGATATTCAGGTAGATTTTTAGTGAGTGTGACACTGGCCAGACTCATTGTATTCTGTTAGAACATGAGTTCCTCTAGCCAAAGCCAGCACACCAACCAATAATGTACCCCTGGCACCAAGCCCACCACTGAGTATAGAGTTGGTGCTCAATATAAATTCCTGCAGAAGTGAATCCAACTCTTCCATCCCTAATACAAGGATCTGACTTACTGTGCATGGACACTTGATGCCACCACTTGACTTGCAAGGAAGGAAACAAAGGTTTCTGTCACTTGATATTTGTCATCATCGGTGTGAGCAAGGTGGCTCAGAGCTTTGGATTCCAGTGGGAGAAATCCAGGATGGGTAGGAAAAGAGGAGACGCCTGGGAGCCAGGCAGCCCAGAGACATAACACAAGCGTCAGCAGTCTAGACCAAGCATAAAAAGAGCTCCATTACCAAGAGTGGAGGCTGGACCAAGGCCCAGAAGTTAGAACAGCCCCAGCCAAAGTACACTCTATGGACTACTGGACCCACAAAAGGGGCTCAATAAAAAGAGATCAGGAAAAGAGACAGGTAAGAAAGACTATGTTTCCTAATCTCTTGGACAGACACATGGGAACTTGAGTAAATGAGGAGCTATGACAAATGTCGAACATTGTTTTATGCAGGGTGTCACCAATAGCCTGCTCCATAGACGCTACATGTTTTAGGACACCTATAACACCATGTTATTGGGGGTGCAGGTCAAATGAAAGTCAGAGATGGATCTGCCTGCGGATCACACAGATAAAGAGCAGGCATGACAGACCAAGAGACAGACAAGAAGGACAAGGAGGGCCAAGTTCACACCAGGAAGTCAACCACTGCTAAATGTTCTCTTTCATTCATGAGCATCTTAAAGGAGACACCCTGCCTACATCATCCCTGAGTCTCCCCAGTTCTGGCCTGATCGGATAGAGAGACCCGCAGCAGCTATAGCATGAAACGCACCAAGCTGAGCAAACAGGCCTGAGGCCTCACAGTGTGTTTCCCAGTCCTAGGGGAACGTTACAACCACTGGGGAGCTTTAGAAGCTACAGATGGTCCCAAGTTCCCACCTTGAACCAATTCAAGTAGATGTTGGTAACCAGAAAAGCCTTCTTTGCCACACAGATGAATTTTATTTACTTCCTGTAGGGAAGCTCATAGGCAACTTCCCATCCTTGCAACCCTGGGATCCACTAAGTGGACCGGGACAGCTCTGGCCCATCACAGGCAGGAGAATGCAAAGCTGATAAAAACAGGTCACCGGTGAGGTATCAGCCCTCTCCTGCCCTAAGAATTCTCTATGAAAAATGCCGCAGATTTCCCCTAGAAAATGCCACGTCAGCCTTCCCCTAAAAATAGCCTGGCTTCTTGGAGGGGGTCAGAGGCATGGCCTTCAGAGAGAAAAGCATAAACAAAGGCCTTGCCAAACCCAGCTCTCCACACTTAAATCAGCCTGACCCGAAATCCACAGCAAGTTCCAAGAACAAGCACAGTGGTCCGAGAGGAGTTTAGCAGGCCATGGTTACGCAAGGCGTCGGCTCCCCTTCACCAGTGCTTCATGTGCAGAAGTCCACATTCGTTATTGCTTTACCAAACGAAAAGTGAGTTATGTCCCTCTGTCATTTAGGCCAGGACATTGTCCAGGCTGCCAAAAACACGCACATACTCAAATACCAAAACTATGCAGGCAGGCTACAGGACGTTCTCACCAAAGACAAGACAGAATTTTCACTTCATAAATCAACCAGAAACTCCAGAAAGGCAGCCAGTTGAAAAGGCAAGTTACGTTGATGAAATATTTTCTTAATTCACCTCATTCAGGGTAATTGATTTTTTTTTAACTTCATGAACAAGTAATTTTTAATGTAAATAATAAAGCCAGTTAACCGTGTATTCTTACTGCATAGGGAATGACAAAGTTTTTATCTGAATTAATTAGGTGATTTTTCACAAATACAGATTTGTTGCTTTTACTTGAGACTTTGTTTTTTAATAAAATCCCATCCCACCCTTCCCCTCAGCTGACAGAGAAAAATGGAAAGCAGCGAGGGTTGATATTGTGTTCCTGTGCAAAAGGTTCCCAACCACGAAAGCCATAGCATGAGTACAGGATCCAGCAGCTTCCCTTAGATGAGCAGGAGGGAGACCCCTACCCTGCAGAGAACACATTTCAGGCTTGTTATCCCTAGATCACCACTGCCAGGAGTGCCAACCAAAAGCCTAATGTGTTATCACTGCCATAGAACTTTACACACTGCAGTTTTCACTTGAAAAAGTAAAATCAGTGGTGATGGAGAGAAAACATAGGTAGTTTTCCAGAGAAGCTATATTCCTCCTCCTTGAAAGTGGAACATTCAACCTGGCCAAAAGGAAAGATCCTCAGTCGACATTTTCTCCCGTCTTCTGCCCACCATCACCCCCATATCCAGTACTGGGGATTGAACACAGGACCTCATGTGGAGCTACATTCTCTGCCTGCTTTCTTTTATATTTTATTTGGCTAAGTTGCAGGTGTGCCCCACTCCACATCTGGCCTCCCATTTCTTTCTTTTGGGGGCTTTTTTTTTGAGGTGGGATCTTGCTAGGTAGGTCAAGCTGGCCTCGAACTCATTATGGAACCCAGGCTGCCCTAAAATTTGCTGTGATCCTCCTGCTGCAGCCTCCCAAGAACTGGGATTACAGGCGTGTACAGCCACGCCTGGCTGCCTCCCCTGTTGCTTAGCTCTAGGTTTCCCATCCTACTTAGGAGGCTGGAAGAACAGGGTTGGAGGAAGAAATCGTTTTCGTAGCCTGTGATCTGTCTGGTTTATTGGAAGTGAAAACATTCTTATGAAACCCAAAGTTTAACTATCACCATCATCCTTATTAATATTATTATTATGGTTTTGTGCATTTGATTTTTTTCCCAGAGCAGAACTTTTCTTTCAGCTGTTTTAAGCAATTTGTTACAAAATTCAATGAAAAAAGGTTCTGAAAGTTCTCGACTTCACTATTCCCTTCTCAGGAAAGGCCTAGCTTGACATCATGTGAGTTCATTTTTCCCAAAAAGGAGTGCCATGCTGCAAAGGTTGCTAGGGTTCTCAGGCCCCAGCCAGATCTCCTGAATCAGAACTCTGCCTGTGACCAGGACCCCCAGTAGATTCACATGCGTGGCCAGGTGTAAGAATCCCAGGTCTAGTACAGACTCCGGTTCATGCTAAGAAACAGCATCTGCTTGCAGAAGGTCATTCGGCCTCTGAGGGACTCTACTAGAGTCAATGTGCACGGTCTGGGGGACCATAGCAGAGGGCCTTAGATGGTTTTCACCCCAGTCCATGCGGTCCCTCAGCCCAGGCAGTGGTGAGGAAGCTGGGGACATGCCAGGGTGTGGAATGGGCGGGGGGGGCACCGTGGCCTCCCCAGCCTGGGTTTCAGCACGGCAGAGCCATTAATTAAGATCCGCCCGGCTGCTGGCGAAGCAGTCACTCTGGCGTTTGCTGTCTGCCGGGGAATGGCGTGAGGTGTGAGAATCTGGGTAGCCTTCTCCGTGGCTCTGCCCCACTGGCGTTGATTGTGTATGATTAATGATTTAAAGGAATAAAAAGAGAAAGGTCAACTTCTAAGTTCAAGACAGAGCAGCTACATAGGGAGTAATTAAGATACTTGTGTAAGCATGATTAATAAGCACACACGGGCACTCTCAGCAGTAAACAAGATGCAAGCAGATGGTTAGCATGGAAAAGAGGGGTTTTTTTCCCCCTTTCCTAAAAGCAATTTTTCAGCAGCTTGAAACTTGGCTTGTGAATTCTTTCCCTCCCCCCGAGTCTCAAAACTCTCATTATCTTCCCAACCTTAAAATATTTTTTTAATTTCTTTAAACTATGATGAATTCCAATCATAATCGCTCGTCCTCTCTTTTTAAAAACTCTTATTTTACTTTATTTTTTTACAGATAACTAGAGTTTGCTTGTAAAATGGATGCAACTCATCTTTGTTTCTTGCCGCCTTTTATGTCAGGCATCCTGTGAATTGGCGAGCCTGACAAGGTGGTTCGCTGCAGAGCCTTTTAACTCCCACCCCCCGACTCTCCCCCCAGCCATGATGGGCAGAACAGAGGCATCGGCGGTGGCGTTTCTGGACAGCCCTGGCAGGCAGGTGTCAGAGCCGTCCGGCGGGCGCCCCTCTCAAACACTAATCAGCCCCGGTGTTCTTTTACAATCCATATCTAATTCGCAAGTTTCATTCTTTCTGAAAAACAATTACTAGGTTTTGAAGTTCATTGTGCATTTACTCAACTGTCTCTTCACATTAACGTAAAGTGGGAACAAGAAAAAATAGAGTCAGCAGGGAAGGGACATCAAAAGATGTTAAGAGTAGATGAAGGCTTTATTTTAAGAGTAATATAATTACAGATGTGTGCAATATTTTACAATCAATGGAACACAAAAGGTGCATCCTGTCCCTTCAAGAGTGGTGTGTGTGTCTGTGTGCAGAGAGAGAAGAGGTAAAACAGAGACACAGACATGCAGACACGTGCATTCCCAAATGCAGGGGAAGAAAAAAAGAAGGTCACACACGACTTAAGAAAATCAACAGGAAAGTATGTGTCTCACATAGCAAAAGAACACAAAAATAATAGGCAATGACAGAGCAGGAAGTTGTCTTGTTCTTCTTCTGCACTGGAAGGAGAAAGAGGGAGATGGAGGGAGGGAAAGAAAGGGAGGGACAGAGACGCAGAATAAAAAAGATGGAGGGAGGGGAACATAAAAGGGAAGAAAGAAACTTGGGTCTTAAGCAAAAAACAGAAAGCAATAAACTTAGGGTCTCTCCTGAATTCTAGTCATTGAACTTCCTGTAGGACACAACGAGTTGACATCCACTGGGCACTCTTGACATGGGTAAATGTGCCCTTGCTGTCAGTGGGATGACATCTGCCTGCCTCCCCAGGCCACCGCAGCAGAAAAGCCAGTCTAGGATCTGCTTGTCCTCAGCCAGCCCCAACTGCCAACATGTCCTTCCTGCCCCTGGGTCCTGTCCTATGAGCTTCTCCACCCATGATAGGCAACAACCTGGGCTCCTGCTCTGAACCGATGTCACTCTGGTCACATGCTCCAGGAATGGGAAAAGCCCAGGAAGCGGCCCCTGCACTTAGGCAGGCAAATGTCCTTGAGAACAGATGTCTGAGTGTCTCCCTCTGTCACCACGACCAGGGAAGCAGAGAACCCTGAGCACACTCCTCTACCCCCCACCAAAATTCTGATATGTTTGATCTTACAACACAACGTTATGCTAGTAATTACATTAGTAATTCTGAAAGCAGCTATTTCCAAAAAAATGTCAAAAGAATACATTTTCCAGAGATAAAAACGTTTCAGAATACACTGGGCTAGTGAAAGTACAATGAGGTTCTTTCCTACAGAGACTCTCAGGCCCTTTTAGATGCCAGAGTGCTCTGTGGGTCATCCGTGAGGATACAGCTCAGCATTTCCCGGGCTAACTTGGCTAACTTGACTAAGAAGGCACCTCCTCTCCTCTGAACTTGGGTTCCATAGAACATTCTCTGAGAAACAAAGCTCTACATTTAAAAATTCCTGGACACTCTAAAATAGTAACTTAATTATCCTCTAGCTTTTCTCTTCCCGAGCCTGAACACACCAGTCTTACAAAATTTTCCTTCAGAGATCTTTTTAGTACCCCCTTGAATCACTTTTTTTAACAGCCTGCTCCGCCTCCTATATTTTCACATTTTCTTTGAACTCTGGTGAGCAAGTCCAGAGCTCCAACAAGGGTCTCATTCACCCAGCATGAAGCAAAATAGTGTTTGTGCATTGTGCTCCCTCAAGTACACCTCTGGATTACACTGGGATTTTTCTTAGTCATCCAAGTTGTCCGCAAGTATGACCTATAGTTTCTCTCCAGAGAATTCATATCCTTTTTAAAAAAAATTTGCTCCAAAATAAATTAGGAACAATTTTTGGAATATGAAAACATCTAACCCCAAGGAAATGCCATTTGACAGTGTCTATGCTTATGGCTCCATCCCCATCTCTCAGGATGTTCTGTTTAGGGGAACCATGCAGAGTACACATACCTGGTGTTTTCCAAACCCAGGCAAAGGGCAACAGGGGAAAAAAAGGGAAAAAAAATACACACACACACACATGTATATATATATATATATATATATATATATATATATATATACACTCTGTTATTAGAATCCAATTTTAGTCTAGGACTCACTCCTCTGTACCTACATGGCCTAAACACTCACTGCGCTCTCCCACTGTATAAACAGGCTTAAATACCAATTCTGGCCAAATTCCACTCCCACTCCCCCCTTTTCTATTTAACCACACATTTAATCTTCACAACAACTCTAAGAAGTACATGCTATTGTTAGCCCCATTTTACAGATGAGAAAACTGAGAAATAAAGCAATTTAGTAAACTGGCCAGAGTCACATAGCTAAAAAGTTGAGGACCTGGGAGTTGGAACCCAGGCAGCCTGCTTCCCAATTCCAGGATCAGAGCCTGCCTGGATGCCACGGCTCTTTACGGCCTGGCCTTGTCCACCTGCCTGCTCACAGCTGCCCAGGGAGCCACCACCCGAGTGCCCGCCACACTTTCTGCCATTCTCCTCTCTGATTCTCTCCCCAGGACTTGCTCCACTATTACCATGTCCAGGATTGTCCTGACCACTGCAAATGTCACCATCCTGACCCACACACACTCTCACAGCATGCCGCTTATGGCTAAAGGACACCGTGTCTCCTATTTTTCACCATCATTTGCAGTTTACTGGTTACTTGATCTCTGAAACTAAACTGTAAACTCCCTGAAGTTTTAAATAGCTGCTAAGAAGTTGAATAAGTAAGAGACATTCCCCTACTGCTACCAACGTCTCCAGCGTACCAGAATCTCCCTGGCGTGAAGGCTGCCTCCAAAGTCTCCTGCACACTTCCTCCTTTACAAGCCTAAGCTTGGACTTTATTGCCTCAGGCTGGTCCACAAAGGAAAACAGAACATGATGCCTAATTTTACACCAACCCATTAAGCCACTTTAAATACTTCAATAGTCCCCAAATGTACTTAAATATATGAACTTGCACTTAGAGTTGTCAACAATGCATTGATGATTTGTTTTATAGTTGAATGTTAATCTACAATCTGCTTAATGCAATTCAATACACTATCCAGGATGATGCTGTATAAATTTAAATCTCAGGCCATGAAATATCATTTAGGATTAAAACTCTAATCTCTCAACCAAGGAGATGCCTGCTCACAAAAGCAGAAACTAAAGAAGAGTCCCTGGATGTAAGAGGCATCATCAGTGTCTCCTGCAATGTGGAAATGGGAATGCTGATCCTGCTACCTTCTAGCTCCCAAGCAAAGATTCCCTCACTGATCGGCCTCACAAAACATCCCCAATTTCTCTAACCCAAGGCACGATTGCCTGCTACCTATCCTTCCCCAGAGTCCTCAGGCAAGAAAACAAGAGCAAGAGTGACATGGCAGCAATGTCTAACTCATAAAGGGACCACGCATAGCAGGTTCTTTCATTACCCACATTGTATGGACAGAGAAACTAAGGCCACAGTGGTAGTTCCACTCTTTCAAGGTCGCATAGCCAGGAAGCAGCACTGCTGAGCTGTAGTCCACCTGCAGAACCTGGGCTGTTAGCCTCTCTCTGCTCTGCTAATCATGCTACACAAAATATAAGTCACTACATTTATACCCTGGCTAAAGACTGAATAACAACTACAAGTTTCTTTCAGTAAAATAACTGTTTAATAAATACCTTGGGATCAAGGTAGAGTGTGAGCTATAATGAACAAAGCAACCGTAAAAACATAGCATATGCAGTGACCTCAGAAAGTTCACAGTGAATATGAGAAATGAGGTAAATAAGGCATCAGGAGAAGGTGATTAGGTGCCAAGAGATGGATCCATTAGGGAAGTTCCAGGAAGGGGAGCTCATGACCAGTGTCATGAAAGAGACAAGTTGGGAAGAGAGAGTGGAAAAGGGGAAAGTAGAAATGAAGACCTCATATTATCTTTGAATGAAATATCCAAACCCCATGGACAGAACTGGCTTAATCGTCTACTAGGAAATGTCACTTGCCAACACCTGAAACATCCTATGTACAGAGACACTGCAAGGTCCACATCTTGCAGGCTAGGAACCCAGTCCCAGCCTTCTCCTTACTTGGAGCACCAATGGACATTTCCCTCCTCTGACGATAGTTGCTGGCCACTCCCATAGGCTCCTCCCTCCACAGTGCCTGATCCTTCTAGAAGCCCATATCCTGGCTCCAGCATCATGACATCCTCATCAGACACTGGACCCACTAGAACAGTGACAGACTCATCCATAGCCCAGCACATCTGGAGGACCTCCAGGGGACAGTCTCTGCCTAATCAGATGCATAGCCATCTAGCCCAGCAAGGTACCTCCCAAGACAATTGGTGGTCTCAATGGGATGGTCAGTCTCTATCAATTGTGGCCATCAGCACCTTATCAACTCTGGGTGTCACTGTTTGGAAGTGCTATGTGTTTCAGAAATGCCAAAAACCTTACAGATGAGTGATGATAAAGTGAACAGGCTGTTTGTTCTCCATATTGATACACCTGATTTCAGACTGTCAAACTGCTTTTAGTTATAACAGGAAATGTACAGAGTTAGCTTATTAGTTTGTTTGTCTTGACAATCACACACACACACAAAGATTTATCAGTTACATGAACCCACTGAAACACTGAGATTTTCAAAGGAAAAACTGGTTCTAGCCAAATCCTGGTATTATTAATTATTTTTTTGTGGTGAAAACCATAACCCTGATTCAGAGAGTTCTTCTCATTGCCTCTATGGGGTAGAGGTTTGGCAATCCAGTAAAATTTCAGAAATTTCGGCTTATATGCAATAGTTGAAAAGAGCAAATTTAACTTCACCATTTAGCCTCCAAAACAAGAAAACTGTCACATGACTTAAATGAGGGGTGTTGGGACTTCAAATTCCTAAGCACTATATATTTCTTTTTTTTTGTCCTCTCCTGTCTTCTCATCTAATACCTTTTTTCATTCTCACCTTAATTGCTTCAAATATATGAAACTTTCACTAATTTCCCTGAAAGTTCATATCAGACTCTCTCAGATTCCTCACTCTGTCAAACCGTCTTTTAGCTACATGATCCCATGGAGGCATGGTGTTCACAGCGGGCACTTCCCATGGCTTGGTTTTACCTCTTGTGCTAAACTTACCCCAAGACAAGTAAACTGGCAAATCTTCATGCCAATAAATCTTTAAAGAATAAAGAGAAGGGGAAAGGAAGAAAAGAGAGAATAGGGTAAAAAGCCAGACAATGAAATAGTCTAGGTAGTAAGGAAAATGGAAATGCTTCCAAATTTCTCACTCTGAACCAGGATACTCTACATTGCATACTCTGCCTCCCTATTTGACTTCACATGATTTTCTTCAATTAGTAAATATTAATATATTCTTGGGTGATAATTGTTCAGGGTTCACATTCAGCTTACATGAACTGATGGACAGGCTGGCATTATGTGACTCACCTTCCAGGACAACTCTGAAAAGATTTACTATCTCTAATGTACACATACAGCCAAGAGACACAAAGACACCTGGCTGCCAGGGTCACATAATCTAAGTGATGGAACCAAGAACGGGATCCTTCAGCCACATCTTGTTGAAGCAGTCTACTTCCAAATTACAATGACTACACAGCCAGAGGAGCCAATTTGTTCCAACCAAAGAACTGCTTTGCAGCCTCCTTCCCACCAACAACGTCCTTTATTCACAAAGGGGAGGGCACTGACTGTTGGTGTGGCTTCCAGAATGGTAGCAGCAAACACCTACAGAAGGCCAGCCTGGGGCTTTACTAAGCAAATGCTGGACAACTACAAACTTCTCTGCAGACCTGAAGGAGGTTGAATTGCAAGGCTGTGGAGGAACAGGTGTACTCAGCAGATACCAAAGGACAATATATTTTTAAAAAATAATGTGTACATTCTAAGCTTGATGTTCCATGAAGCTGAAAAACAAACCCAGGTCACTGGACTCAAGTTGCAAGAAGTACATTCCTTTCTACACAAGTATAAGATACTCTGAGTGATAGACTAAAACTAAAGGCGATCCCTCTTAACTGATCATCAAGGAAAGTACTTGCAATAAACTGAAATTAGGACTGGAGAATTCCGTAAGCAAAATAAATGTTCCTACGTGTGTGTACATCTCTCCCAGACACTACTCAAGCAAAGGCAACCAACTATGTACTGAGAGAGTCTGCAGCGCTGTTTTCATCATTACAGTAGCTCGTACACAGCCTCCTAGTTACGTGGTTTCCCTACAACTCTCCCCCACTCCCCACATCTTCTCTGGCAAACCTGCAAATTTAATTAATTTTAATTTCAATTTATTTTAGGCTCCTCTTCTATCAGACCTTAACAGACCTTGTAAGCAAGGGGGACAGGAACTGAAAAATGTGACTTTTGCTTAAAGAAACTAGACCCTACTCATCACCTCAAGTGACAATTAGCAGTTTCTGCAGTACAGTATATGAGAACTAATAAGGCAAAGGAATCGAGGGCAGCCTTTTCCCTTCACGATCCTGTCTAAAGCTTAAAAGAAAGCCCGAACACTAATGAATTCTGAATTTGTGTCAGCTCAGTAGAGAGCTAAGTCTTTTATCTACCTGGAATAGGAATGAAAGAAGAAAAGCCCAACGGTTCAGCTACTTCTCCAAAAATACACTCTGCTTCAGCTCTATTCCTGGCTTAGGGAGGCTGAACTCCATTAAAGCTAGAATGGGCCTGAGAAATCATCTAATGCCACCACCTTGTTTTAAAGGGGAGCAAACCTGAGCCCAGAGAAGTTAAGCAATTTGCCCAAAGTCACAAAGATGGCCTTCAGAACCCCATCCCTCTTACTATTTTTGTAGAAGAGAGAAGTGAGGATTTGGGTTTTGCTCCAAATGGCAGGACCGTGTGCCCAAATTTTCTGCAAGTGGTTGCTAGATTCTAAGTCAACATATGAATTACATTTCATTAAAGGGCGGTCATTCAGAAAGAAGTGATCAAAGGGGATTTTATTTCCAGAGAGTACTTTCTGAGTAAAGAGTAGGGAGAGACAGATAGACACAGAGAGTCAGAGACAGACAGAAAATGAGACAGACAGAGATACAGAGACAGAGACCAAGACACAGTCACAGAGAGTGAGCCAGATAAGGTATCTCCCACAGATTCTCCTAACCAGCAGTGTCTTTGAAGAGGATGGCTGGCTACATGTTTAACTAGAAGGCAAGTCCTACATCCAAAGATTATAAAGAAGTGTGGGAGGCTCAGAACTCAAAAGTAAAAGCTCAACATTTTACAGAACTCTTCACGGACAACTTAAACACAAAGCAGGTTGTCAGACAACATAGTTCTCAAAGCACTGTGATGTAGAAAGGGAAAGAGCTCATTCCCTGCTAAGCTTATCTATCCTGACAGCTTCTGTCTTGGCCTGGCGGAGGCTGAGTATCCACACAGCAAACTTAAAGATAACCTACAATGGCTACACATTCCCACGCATTTGCCAAAGGTCACTAAGGATTGAGCATTTTGCATCAGTGCCAATCTGCTTACTGTTACACAGCATCAAGATGCTTGGATTTTACTTATCGAGGGATGTCGGACTTGTTTTGTCACAACTTGGTGGCCAATAGCACGAGGCTGAATGGCCACCGCTGAAATTAATTTTTACAAATTATCTGGTTTTAGGATGCCCCGGAAAGCAGACACGACTAACAAGATGGCGGTGACTGTTGTTGGACATTCCACTCTGAGAACATAAAAGCCAAATGGTGGAGAATTGAGAAATTAAATTCATGGCCTGGAAAACAAGTCAAGATTAAAAAATGTCATGTCGATACAGTAGGTGCCCTTGAGAGGGGGGAGGAAGATGTCAGAAACTGGATTAATTGCATTTTCATAGCAATGCTGTATGATGGAGGTGGAGAAGGGTCAAGTGTATCAATACCCTTAGTGCTCTGGGGGCACACACCGTATCTTTCATCAAAACCCTACACAATGCAAAAACTCACCATCGTTCCAGCTCACAATCTTCTACCACAAAAGCCAACAAAGGTGTCTTCCCATGGAAGGTCAGCCAGGACTAGCTGGGTCCTCTGCTTCCTGCTGGGCCACATAAAGGTGCTGTTACAGCAACAGGGCTCGCAACTGATGTGTCCCGTCTTCTGATGTGGCTTGCAAATTCTCTTCCGACTCTTGTCTAAGCCACATCCTTTCTAGTCCCCACCAGTCCTGGAAGTTTTACTTCAGTGTCTAACCAATGAATAAAATAATAAATTTGCTGTGAGGGGTGACAACACTTCCTGTCTACTAACTTCTAGCTGCACCCTGATAAGACCAGAAGAAATCCCTCAGTAGGAGAATCTCCAAGGGCATATGACAAGCTGTACAGACCTCAGGAGTGAGTGATACTTGCACTCACTTTCTTCCCAGACTCTATAGCATAGAGATGGATTTGTCCCTGAGCCCAGGTTTGGGGCTCATGGATTTTCCGCCAGCTCAATGGCACATCAGGTGGACCTGGTTTGGTACTGATGAAGACACAGTTGGTGCTCAGAGATATGTCCTGACTCTTGCCATACAGCAACACTTTGAGAAGAATGGAAACCCACTGTGAAAATATCCATGAGGTCAGACCTGGGGCTTTGCACAGCCAGAGGGGAGAAATCAGTAGACTAAGTGATGGGAAAGATCAGTGGAAAACGGTAGAAAGAACTTTTACCACTGAGTGACTAGTTTTTCTCTTTCACAACAGCATGACAGCCACAGAGGCTCCCCCACCCTGCAGACAGAGTGGGCTTCCCTTTGAAGCTGAGGAGAGTGTCCCTAATGCTGAAGACACTCCTCTCTGGCCCTGTTTACCCACCATGGGAGCACATCCTGTGACCCCAGCCTCACCTCCAGGATGACCTCCAGTTTAGTCATGGAAATGCAAGGAAAAGGGTCATTTGAGGGTCAGGAACACGGTGCCCCTCTTACCCACCAGGAATCTGAGCCTGCTCGTTAAAGAAGGCGCGCCTTCCTTTTCTTTTGAAGAGCTGAAAGAGCTAGGTGTGGTGGAAAATGCCTAGAATCCCAGCACTCTGGAGGCTGAGACAAGAAGATCCCTGTGACTTCAAGGCCAGCCTGGACTACATAGTGAGGCCAGCCCACACTAAAGTGTGAGACCCTCTCTCAAAATAAATAAATATTAAAAAATAAAAAATGGAATGCTATAAAAGCATTATTCCAAGTTTGGGGTTTTTTTTCTATTGCCTATTAAATTGTCAGTATTAGCACCTATTTTTCTCCAGATACTGTGGAGAAAGATATTACGATTTATTCTAGAATCACAACCAGAATTAGAAGGCAAGTTCCAAGTGCCTGCCCGAGAGGCTAACCTCTTAAATCTACTATCCCCCAACTTCATAGAGGAAAAGACAAAGGGTACAAGGTTATAGGAGAGATAGAAGTGAGCTAACAATGAAATACAAACCCCAGAAATAATCTCTTGGCTATGAGGCTGTTGTAGTCAGGGGTTGTGTGGAGAACAATTAGAATCAGGACATGGAGTTTATAATGTTATTTTTATGATGGTCACCCAGGGTTAACGCATGAAAATGCAGGAAATCTATCCACAATGCTAAACACAGAGACAGAATATTTAGCCAAGGGCCTGAATCCCACAGCAATGTCCCACATGAGTCCAGATGAAGACCCAGAGCTCATGACAATGCCTTCCATGAGTCTAACTGGAGGTCTAGAGCCCACAAGAAGGACTCACACCAGTCTCTTTTACAGATCCATGCTAGGAAGGCCCAAAGGTCAGCGGTGGAAGCTAGAAAGTCTATGCCAGCGGGGTGAAGGAGCTGTGCTGATAGGTTGAGGGTTCTACGGTGGAGCCGAGAAGTCACACTCACAACAACTCCAGGGCTGTCCTGAAAAGCAGCACAGCCATCCTCAGTGACACGGAGGCCCCGAGCTCCTCCAGTGACAAGCACAGTCAAGCACATGCCAGGAAGCCAGCATGACAAGTTCATCCTGGAGACCAAGCGGTACACGTCTTCCTCTCCAGAGCCAAGGAGCAATGCTCAATGTGAGGACCAGAGCTTCTCCAGGAGAACCAACGGCTCAAACAGCAACATGTAGGAGAACCCACAAAGCCTCAACGCATTAATGCACCAATGCATCTCAACGTATCTCCCTTCTCCTTCTCCACGTCTCTATTTATGCTGGCAATTTTCCTCAGGTGAAACATCTACACTCATCACCATGCTGATGTAATCCAGCTGGCGTTAAGTTGACCACCAGTTTTTAATCCATAACAAAGGTCAAATGATTTGACAAGAGCAGCAATGTCTACGTCAGCCAAAAGACAGAAGAACCAAGTGACCACAGCCAGATGAATGAAAAAGCTAAATGTGGTATTGACACAGTGGAGCATTATTCAGCTTTACAAAAGGAAAGAAATCCTGACATGTTACAATGTGGATGAAACTTGCCTCACCCAGATGAGGAACTCAGTGGCACTCAGAGCAGTCACACTCAGAAAAGAAAGGTGGCATGATGGCAGCAGAGGCCAGAGGGAGGAAGGAATGGGGAGTTGGTTTAATGGGTGCAGTTTCAGTTGTGCAAAATGAGAACAGCTCTGGATAGGAATGGCAGTGAGGGCTGCACAGTGCCACAGAACAGCATGCTTTAAAATATGTCTTAAATAAAACGGGCTACACAGGACCACTGTCTTCTTACAGAAGAAACCAACAATCACTCCTGCAGCCAGGCCCTCTGGAGAATCCAGCTCCCAACCAGGCAGGACGTCGGTTTCTCCAGCTGTAGAAAGGGTGACGTCTCTACCACTCAACCAAGACAGAGCCCCAGGGAGTCCCTAGTATCACCCCAAATACATGTCAGACATTCAGTAAATCTTAGTTACCTGCTCCTTCCCCACAGCAAACACTTTCTGTTTCCAACTCAGAAAAGTGAAACTTCTTTCTCTCTTAATTGTCAGGTTTGCTGGGAGGTAATTGGCAGCTTCCTTTGATTTCGAGATTGCTCTAGATGTTTTGCACAGGGAGGCTCCAGAGCCTTTGTACGACTTGATGGCCAGATAATGAGACTGTATTTCTGCTCACATCCCCATGCAGACCAGGACCAGGGCCCACGTGGTCACATATTTGCATATGTGGAACAGCAGAAAATCTGAATGTGAATTATAAATTTCTTTTAAGAGCCCCCTGCACAGTTGCTACTTAAAGAGAACAAATAGGACACAGGCAGAAATATTTTCCTTGGGTTTTCTTTGATTTGTTCCTTTGATTCTCAAGCAGATAACTCCACTCCCTGGATAGGCTGTACTGGGAAGAGATAGGTGCCATACACATGCACAGCAACCCAGCAAGAGGTGGCATGGTCAAGTGGGAAGTGCCCAGTCTCAGGAACAGACAGCCTCTATTCAGACCCTGGCTCTGCCCCTCACCATAACTCAGGACAAGTTCTCAAATGTCTCCCTCACCTGGGGAAACAAAGAGACCCGTACCTGCCCAGCAGAGTGACTATGAAGACTAAGAGAGCTCATGTGTGCCCTGAAAGGTCTGTTATGTGAAAAACAAGCTATCACAATCTCAGCATCAGCCAGCTCCTTACCACCTCCCTAAACCACAACAGCTAAGCCAGCCTGGGCAGTCTAACATTCGAAGCAGGGGGAGAAAGCATCCTTTTCAACACCCGATCTTCTGATGAATGCCACCTGTGAGCCCCAGGACTTAAGCTTCACTTTCTTGGTTCTTATGACTCATTGAGGCAAGGAAGTAGATGGCAAAAAGCTTTGGGAAGCAGAGAAAGTGGGGAGAGAGAAGGGAAGACAGAGAGAGATAGAGACAAAGACAGAGAAGGAGAGAGAGAGACAGAGAGAGATCAACAGAGACTAAGACGCTGGCCACTTCTCTCTCTCTCCAACTCTGGTTCCCACTCAAGGTCCAGCTTTATCGTGCTCTTGGTTCCATGAGATAGCTCATTGTTTTTATAAATCCGCCAAGTCTGCTTTAGCTACCTCAGATTGACTACTAGTTTCATGCAATCAAGAGTCCTCCCCAGAGACAAATCTAGAACCCATGCTTATATGGGATCACCTAAAGTTCTCCCCACCTCTGCTACCTGCCTTCCTTCTTCACCAATCAAGTCAGCAAAACCCGGAGGGGGGGCATGGACCACTCTGTCCCTTCTACTGTTCCTTCCAGGGCAGAGTTCCTTCTCCCACACACTTCACTCAGTCCTCCCAGCCTGTTCCTGCAGACAACTCGCATCCTCTTCACAAACACACAGGCACGCACTACCACACCACATCTGCCTTGCCTGGTTATTCCAACAGCCAACAGCAACTTGCTGGCATGAGGAGCACAGAGTTGGCCCCTCCCTCCTGCAGAGTCCCCAGCCTGCATGAATCCTGGTGGTCTCCTTTTTGGAGCTGGAAACTCCCCATAATTACCTCCAACACAGCCAGCAACTTTAGCAACAAAAGAGCCTTTGCATCTTTGGGGCCTTTAAACAAAATAGACATGGCTGCCCATGACGCATTCCAACTGACTTGTTGCAGGCGCAGAGAAAGAGTGAAGAGGGGAGTTGAGTGAGGCTTCAGAAAAATCTGGCAGCCAGGACCAGGGAGGTCCTGGGGAAATGAAGCACTGGGCAAACTCCATCTCCCTAATCTGCATGGTGACTGCCGGCCAAGTTTGCTCTGTGAGCTGTGAGAGGACCAATTAATTTATCAATCTGCACCTCTTTCTGCCATAACATATTTCCCTCTTGCCAACAAAAAAATGTGTCCATTATCAGGCAGGTCCCTGTCCTCCTAAGCAGCCCATGCGGCTGTATAATTACACTTCTTTCCTTGACAACTTGCATGATTGTTTTCCTAACAGTATATTACTTCGTTAGTACTTTCCAATATACGTTATTTTTAAACTGTCACTTTTGCCCAACTCATCCCAATTCACACTCGTCTGTTTATCATAACAATCATTAATAACTGTCAGTCCACGCCATCAATGTAACGAACTCACTCCCTCATTAGCATGTTCTAGCATTTGTTCCGTAGAGGGGGCTGATTATTTTTTACAACAGGCCAAGCCAATTACTTTAGTGAAATGGAATCACATTAATCAAAACTTAACAAGGTGGCAAATTTAAAGATATCAGATTGCAAAAGACAGCATAACTAATATGTCAGTGTCAAGGGTAGCGTGTAGGTATGCAGCAGCTGTACTAAATATATCTCTTCGTGGAGGCCACATGAATTTTGACGTTTCATATGATCTGACAACTACCAAAGTGATATTATAGAAGGCAAGAGCCCGGTGCTGCACGGCTCACGATGACTTTTGTAGATTCTGGCAAGGGCAGTGCGAGCAGAGAAGGAGGCGGAAGAGGGGAGAAGAAAATGGTGGTCGCGCCTATCCAGGCTGGCAGACGGCTGTTGATCATGTCTCTCTGTGCCAAGACATTTTCTTTTACACTTTAAATGATGATAGTCATCCATCACCGTCTGACAACTGCATCAAAGCCAGCTGCAAAACATGCAAAGCCCAGCAGTCTAAAATATGCTGACACAACCAACAGAAAAACAGATTTTAAAACATATATATTTATATATTCTGTAGGA